>KZ651054.1:288129-301005 GCA_001010745.2 Gerris buenoi | reverse complement strand
AGTTTATTTTTTAAGAGTTATACATTTGAAAGATTATATCTATATAATTAATACATTTTAGAGGTGATATTCCTTTGTCCAAACAATACATTCGATTTATTTAGGGAACATTCATCTTCTAACCTCTTTTCCTAGGTGGCTGGATAACTGCAGATTTACCATCATTTTCTATGGATAAAATACTTAAATCATTTAATTTGCTCTGTCCCAAAGAAGAATGTATATAATTGTTTGTTCTTTTCAATGCTAAACAAGTTTTTTCGCGGCTGCAATCTATAGAGGCAATAGTAATACTTTAAAGAAAATGCGTATAGAGTTGTGGCCACGTTAGGAAATTTAGACTCGATTTTCAAGTCGATTATTATCTTTAAACTAAGTTCCGCAGTAGATATATTTTCTTTAGTTTCCAATAAATATGCGTGTTAAAAATATAGGCACTCCCCAATATAATTATTTCCTACATCGTCCTTATACGTTTCGCACAACTTTGCAGCATTCTTTCTAACTGTGTCTTCATTTAAATTTTCTAAACTGTCCAGAAACCCAAATATTGAGTAAATGTTATCATAGGCACACCTTCTCTTTCGTCCTTCTTCTAGAGGTTTATCAATAATTTAACTCATTTAACAACCCCTCAGCTTCAACTTTTGTTGAAGGTTATTGAAAATTCGCATCGTATATTTTCTTTAAACCATCTTTAAAATTTTCATAACCGGAAACCTAATTTAACATCGAACACCAATAAAAATTGGCGCCCCTACAGGCTTGCGCCCCAGGGCTATAGCCCATTTAGCCCTATGGTTAGGGTGGCCCTGCATCTTACATAGATTACATAATTGTTACATTCACAGTGTTTAGCATCAAAACCCAAATATCCAGGATTACGAATAACGAGAAAAATCTTAACGCAAAATGTCTTCGAACAACAAATTCAAGTGTTTCCAAGACATCTAGGCTTATGTTTCTCGATTCATAATAATAAATCATTTCTAAACTTTCACTTCTAAAATAATCCTAGTTTTTGTGGTGACTATAGTTTCTTCTGTTGGAGAGAATTCAGCCACACCCTAATTCCTTTATAGTCAGAAGACTAAATTTATACATGGGCATTTTTATTTTTCTTTAATTAATAAAAAAGCTTTTAAGTAAAAAAAAAATTTGTCCTCACCTTCTCTGGTATTATATTATATATATAGGAAAATGGAAGCGCTGAAATATTTGTTATATGGCTGCCATCATTATAGAATTATTTGGTGAAGAAAAATTCCGAGATATCCGAGGCATTAAATTTGTCAATATTATTTACATTATAAACATAAGTTCCTCGACAAATGTTTTAATTTAATTTTTTTTATTTTTTATTCTTTATAATACAAGTTCGCGTTCCCTTAAAACTTCTCACAAACGAGTAAAAGTTCTAATAATGCTACCTATAACATGAGTTGTCTAACATGAAATTCTATAAGCATAAAGTGTATTATTCAATTAGCAACAAAATGCATAAATTTAAAACATAATTTACGTAAATTAACATCAAAAAGCTGCTAGGAAAAAAAAGTGATAGAATAAAGATAGATAAACAAAGAGAGTACAAAGGGATAGATTACTACGAAGCAGAGTGTTATAAAACCAGTTTACTGAGACGTCTATACATACATATACATTGATCATTTTCAATTGTGGTTTAACAATGTACCGATCATTTTTACACGTTGTTTTATGTATGAGTTCCTTCAACGAAATCGCGGTTGACCTTTAATCTTCATACAAATACGGTATAATAAATGCCACGACAACAAAATCATGGGACTTCCAAATGATTTAACATTTGAGTTTTACACATACGAGTATAGAGAGTGCAGGAAAGCATCGAATGGAACTACTATTGACATTGTATTCTCCTCCATGTAATATAAAATAAAATTAAAGACTTATAATCATCTTTAGCTTCAATAATTCAAATTAAGTTTTATTTCTGTCAATATATGTTCAGCATCATGGGAAAAAGACCTATGTTTAATGAATGGAGCTACATCTTGGCTGTCATCAATAATGTATTTTCCATATATATTTTAAAAAAATAAACAAAGCTGAGTCAAAATTATGCCTTAAGGTTTCCATACATGGTCAAAATGTTTAGGCAAACATTTTAACTGTGCTGTGTGTATGGGGCTGTTTGACATTTGCGCAAATATCATATTTGCGCAAAATGTTTGATCGAGTATGGGGGGCCTTTACATGCAATATCGAACAAGACCAAGAACACATAATATTCTGGCCAGAGAGACACTTTAAAAATATTTTTAATTCAGAATCTATCAACTTTAAATTTAACTATTTTTTTTTTTTCGCTAGTCAGATCCCATCCTTTATATAAAATAATGTATATTTTCCAAAATAATATACATGTTAGTATTTGAGAAAACTCAATTATAATAAAACTATGACTGTATGGCCGCGAGAAGTTCAGGAATCCAAAGAAAGTGTCATAAAAATTTTTTACTGTGTTTGTAATAATTTATTGAAGCAGAAGCTGTTATTTTGTAACTATTGTCTCGATAAAATATACAAAAATATTACCATCTATCAAATCCAACTGTAGACCCTATAAATAATTTTGATTTCGTGTCCTTTTTCTATGGTAAAGAAAGTAAGATAACTTTCAAAACATAGTTCCTTTCGCTTAATCTCCTGATCACCTGTTCTAGGTATTAAAGGACCTTTTTTAGTCTTCAAAAAAAATAAAACTTCTAAAAGAGATTCTACTTTGCTTAACAATGATTGATTTTTTTTAAGCTGTTCGTGAGATCTCTAGAGCCTTAAGAACCACAAATTAAGCTTAAACAAGATTGAACCTCTAAATTCTATGGTAAAACTGTCGTGGAAAACTATTAGTACAGATATTATATAGACATGCTTTCCCTCATAAAAAAATACATCGAAGGTCGAGTCCTTTTAACTTTCTTTACACGATAGCAAGCTGACAAATAATAAAAAGGAAAAGGACATGATATGGGAAGGATTCATTATAATGATTGGTGCGTAGCGAAAGACGGGGCGGGGACCTTTTATACTACCTATGGGTATACGAGAATGTGGTGAGACCTCTTCGAGGATGTAGGCCTTTGGGTCGCCTTCACTTTCAGGACACGACCAAAAAAATACAGGCGAAAATAAACAGTCCGAACTCCGAACCCATCCAAACATGCAGACACTTTAAGACCCGGCTCTTATTGAACCCAGTCCTCGTACATCACCACGTCAACTCACGCCTCCACTAAACCCCCTCTCCTACACATGGGTGTCTGCATCGCATATTGAACCCAGTACCATTTCATGGACAATCCTATTGTGCTTCTGTATCTCGAATGTGAATAAAGTTGCCAAGTAGGTATGTGCTAAGGGTAAATTGGCAATTAAACAAATGGAAAAATTAGAGTTCATTCACCAGCATAATCCCGACCCAGCCGTAAGATACAGCCCATTAAAAGTTGTTTTATTAGCTATAACTTCTAAAAGTGTTAAAAAAATAAAACTTCCCAAAGTAACTATTAAACTACTTACTTCTAAAAGTACTTTCTACTTACTTACTTAAAGTAAACTACTTTGAAGTCTCTGGCTCAAACCTTTTAACATTTTTTGGGAGGAGGGAGGGGGACCTTTTGCTAACAAAAAATGCGACGTATAAAAAAATTTCTGTAATAACTGTTTTGTTTTTAGACAAAGAATAACTGATTTTTTTAAAAAAAATAAAAAAAATAAAAAAATAATTACAAGATAAAAAGAACTTTTTATATAATAAGTTTTTTAATTTTCTTTTGAATCATAATATGTAACGTTGATAATATAGTTTTATTGTTAGATAAAATGTTAGGGAAATATAAATAGTTCCGAATTTATTTACATCACACAAATGACAACCATCTAGAGAGCTGATCTTAAACTTATAAAAGGACATATCTTTGAACAACGAATCTCATTAACACCGAATCTAAACCGTGGCCATCGATATGGCCCCGTGTAGGGAAGGGTAAGAGAAGAAAAATAAGAACAAGTAAAGAAGTACAGATATATAGAAAAAATAAACCGATATCTAGTACACAAGTGTAGACAAACCTGGTTGTCATACGTCAATTAATTTATTTATTTATTTACTTGGTTTAATCTCAGACCATGTATATACCTAGACCCGCCATTCCCTTTATCTGCCTTATAAAACCCTGAGACCAACNGATTTTTTCCAAACTAACTTTCCATGCAGCAAATTTGCTGAAAACGAATTAAATTCTACTGAAAAATGACTAAAAGCATTAAAATAATGTATGGTCATCGTGTTCTGAGATGTTCTGAAAGTTTCAAATGTCTAGCAACTCGGGATGTTAGTTAAAATTCGATTGTAAGATTTGTACCGAACAAACACACAAACAAAAAAAAACAAGTTAATAAAAACGTAGTAAAAAATAGAGGGGCAGACACGAAAAAGCTAAGATTAATAATAATTGATAATTGCTACAAACACTAAACCAAATAGGTATATATTAGTACACGCAGGGCGTCCTTTTCACAACCTCCAGGATGTACCTTATGAGGAAGGGTCAAAACGTCACGATTTTAATTAATTAATTTGTATTCTTCGCACCTAATTGGTCCATCATATTTATTAATAATTTAATATTTCGTTGTAAATTTTAATTAATTTTTAGTATTTTGTTATGATGTAATTGTTTTATGTCTCTATAATAATAATTATAAACTTAATTATTTATTGGTATAAAAATAAAAGTTTACATAATATACTGTACTGCCGTATGTATGGAGACCTGGAACTAAGCAGATTTGTTTTTTTCTCCTTGCGTGAACAAGGGAATCCCGGCAAGATTTCGAACCCACGACCCACAAAATCTCTACGACTAACACTCGTGAGTCATGAACTTCAACCTTTCTCCTCAAAAAGAAACGAAATATATATGATGAAAATAAAAAGTCAAGAAATATCATTATTGTTTCTTTCTGCAGACTTATACTTAATACTTTTACAGTATAAACTATTAATATTTCTTGATATAATTGTTTCTCCCGAAGACAACAGAAGCTATGTGATCGTTCTGAAGAACGAAAATGTTTTATGTCTCCGATTTAAAAAGTTCCAAGACAGAAATCCGTTAGGTAACAGAGAACATTTTTGGCTCCATGTCTGTCTGTCGCTCAATTTTTGTGAGCCAACATAAATCATAAAGACTACTGGTCTGATTTTAACGTTAGACTATAATTAGCCCATTGTTTCAACTTTCTGTATTCAGTTATTTTTCTTCTACAGGCGAACAAACATAGACATTTATTTACACTTATATCTTTAAAATATTCATCTGATTTGTATTTAATTTGGGTGGTTTGTCGAAAGTAGCCTGCAGATAGACCCAAATTAATTTAAATAAAATTATAATCATTATTAACACTGGGAGACAGACAGACAAAAATAGACTCCAGCGCCGGGATATGAACCACGGGCCTTCCGCATTTCCAGTGCAGACGCTCTTTCCAACTAAGCTACGCGGGAGAATGATTTTTCTCTGCCGCAACCGATAACTATTCCCCAAATCCAAGCTTTCAATATTCATACACATTTAGCAAGTCAATTTATGACATTAGAACTAAACCGAGAACTAACGATTATGATTATAAAGTACTCAATTAGTACCTGTACCTTGTACAATCAATTCGAAATTCAATTTTTAAGTTTTTGGTAGTTTTCATACTACAGAAAGTTAAAAAATATTAATTTAAATCAAATTATAATCAATATTAACACTAGTATGAAAACTACAAAAAACTTAAAAATTGGAGACCCAAATTCATTTCAACCGTCTGCGCTCTTTAAATCTAACAATTTTGCTTTGAAAAATCAAAACAATTTTAACAGATTTAAAAACATGGGGGGGGGAATTAAATTAATTTGACAATGATAGGTTATAAAAGCATAAAATCATTGATTTCTCGAAAGAGAAAGTGAATAAGCTATGTGCCGCACTAATTGGCAAATTATTAAAAAAAATATCGGTAATCATAAAAGAGGTAATAAAAATAACTCATTTTTATGAGAAAAAGGAAAGACAATATCTGTACATAAACTTCTTTTCTCTTTATCATATGTATAACACTAACACTGTAACCATTAACTTGCTTTTAAATTCTCTTCACCGTATATTTCTCCAATGTGTGATAGCTACTCATCATAAAAAAGGTGTAGTTCAATAACCAAACATCGTCTTTACACAAAATGAATTGTATTTCAAACAATTTAACTTCATGAGTCCGAATTCCGAACCAAATTGTTTTAAACACAGATCATTTTGCGGGTGGATGCTGTTTGGTTATTGAAATAGACCTCTCTCATGATGAGTTGCTTTTCAATGGCTATAGAATTCATAATTAAAACAAATATTTAATATACCTTTAAATTGAAGTAAGAAAAAGATTATTTAATTTAATAAAATTAAATAAAAGAAGGTAAAACATAAATATAAATTACGTTATTTTGTTATTATATATTTTAGTATTTCAATAATCATTAGTTAAATGATTATTAAGGTAATGGAATTAGTTTTCTAGTCATTGTTAGCTATCTCTAATCTCTGCTGCTTCAAATATTATATGTATATGATTTAGTTATATCGTTAGTTCTACATGTTAGCGTTAAGGCATGTAAAGTGATATAGGAACAGTTAATCTCACTTTACAAACATAGTAAAACTACTAGTTTATCACTTCTTACATTGTGAATGCGTGAAGATGATATTTCAGATTAACTTGGTAGTGGGAAGTTATAATTTAGATCTGGATTGTTTATGCATCTTACGAGATTATCTTTACCGTATACTTTTCCTTTTCATGGCTCGTCACACACTGACGAGCATCCAATTAGATATTACTTCCTACCAGCTAAACTAAGAATACTACCACATAGTTGCATAACTAACAATAATCTCTCACCCGTTCATTTACTCTGTTAACCTAAATACCCTATTTTTTAATAATAAACCGTTATTGTTTACGGAAACCGGTTTTTAGGTGTTACTATTAAAGTTAAAAATTAAAATTTAAACAAAGAAAGTTTTTGTCTGTTAAATAAAAATAATTGCACGATAAAAAGAACTTTTTATATATTACGTTTTTAAATTTTCTGTCATAAATCATACATTTGAAACCTGTCAAAATGAAGATTGTAAATATGGGATATGTCAAAACAAATAAAATAACTTGCGGATTTTTCTAACTAACTTTCCATACCGCAAAATTTGCTGAAAACGAATTAAATTATGCTGAAAGATGGCTAAAAGTATTAAAATAATACATTGTCATCGTGTTCTGAGCTATTCTAAAAGTTTCAAATGTCTAGCTACTCGGGAAGTTAGTTAAAAATCGATTGCAAGATTTGTACTGGTCAAACAAACAAACAAACAAGAAAGCAAGCTAATAAAAACGTATGTAAAATCAGTTAGAAAGTTATTGCAACCTGAAATTACAAAGAGTGTCCGGTCACTTAAGGAACAAGATGATTTAATTGACGTCACACGGTACTACATTTCCCATTTCCCATACACGGGATACTAATTATATAATTGGAAATACACTATACATCCGACATAAACTACATTCAAAGTAAAACATTACTAAATCATTCTTACAGCTAGATTAATGCTTATCAAGAGCCAGTATAAACATATTTACAAAGTCTGCCAATTAGTGCAGCACATAGCATTCTCGCGCCCTATTTTATTAATACGTTTTTATTAGCTTGCTTTCTTGTTTGTTTGTTTGTTTGTCCGATTACAAATTTGGCAATCGATTTCTAACTAACTTCCCGAATAGCTAGACATTTGAAACTTTTAGAATAGCTCAGAACACGATGAAAATTCATTATTTTAATACTTTTAGCCATCTTTCAGCAGAATTTAATTGGTTATCAGCATATTTTGCTGTATGGAAAGATATTTTATTTGTTTTGCCATGTCTCATATTTACAATCTTCATTTTGAAGGGTTTCAAATTTGTGATTTTTATAAATAAGAAATAAACAAAGAATGACAGCAAAACAGGAAATACATCGGTATTATTTAAATTATTTCAAATATATCGATGGCACGGTTTAGTGGTTTAGATTTGGTGTTGGTGAGATCCGTTGTACAAAGATTTGTCCTTTTATAGGTTTAAGATCAGCTCTGTAGATGGTTTTCATTTATGTGAAGTATATAAATTCGGAAATTTTTTTTTTTTCACTAACATTATATATTATTTAAAAATAACAATTATATTATCAACATTACATATGATTCAACAGAAAATTTAAAAACGTGGTATATAAAAAGTTATTTTTATCTTGAAATTATTATACTTTAATGATTTTATGCTTTTACAATCTCCTGTCAAAATTATTTAATTTTCCCCCGTTTTTTTAAATCTGTTAAAATTATGTTGATATTTTACATTAATTAAAATAAAATCAAAACAATTTTGACAGATTTTTATTTTAATTAATGTAAAATATCAACATAATTTTAACAGATTTAAAAAAAAGGTGGGAAAATTAAATATAATTGACAATAATAGGTTTTAAAAGCATAAAATCATTAAAGTATACAAAATAGGACGCGAGGAAGCCGTGTGCCACACACTATTTTACTTATCTTGAGTTAATTTATTTATTTATATATATTTTTTATTTTTTGGTTACAGATATTTTTACTTGCACTTGCCCTGGGTAGCCTCTTTTCAAAACTTAAGTATGGTCATCACTCAAGTCACGGCTGGGAGCAACAAGGATGGGAGCATCCACACAAGGAAGTTCATTTCCACGTTCATCCATACATGTCCGGACATGGACATTGGCAGAGAATGGATCCTTACTACCCAGGACCCAGTCCATACATGGATCCATCTTACCAACTACCGCAATACCCGTACCCAACTAGTAGGTCTTACCAAATGCCTGCGCCATCTTAGTTTCAATGTTAAAATTAGTATGAAATCCTATTCCTTTGTCAAGGATTGTATTAAAAATAGCTTTATCCTCTATTCTGTTCGATCCCTATATTTCTGATTGAGCATGAGGCATATTTAAAGTCAATTATTACTGTTTTTAAGTAAATATTTTTACTGTAATTGTACAGATTCTACTCATTTGATTTGACCTAACTCCTCAATCTTTGTGAAGCGCAGTCCCAATAATTTAGGTTAGCTATTATCTCTCCATAAGAATAAGATCAATAGTTGATTCATCAATTAAATTATTGGTGTTTCTTTAATGATTTATAGTTATAGACATAAATATAACGATAGTATTTATGTGAAGAAAAAGTAAATCAATTGAAAATTGAAAAAAAAGTGAGGTAACAAGTATAATATCTTACTTTTTCTAAACTTTTAAGTAAGTCACTAAATAACTTTGCTTTCCGGTAGAATCAGCGTCACTAAAAAACCGGCACTTCTTTAGATTGTTATTCCCCCTTGTAAAACAGTAAGAAGGGAGTAACAATCTAAAGAAGGTATATGAAATGTTGTTCTTTAGACTATTACTCCTCTATAAAACAGAAGTGTGAGATTCCTTTGCCCCAAATTACATTGGACTAAACATCCCTTTGCCCTAATACCTTTATTAATTAAATATAAATAAAATATTTAATCAAATATGTTTAATCATTTATATTCTAAAAGAGAACAGGGGAGTAGCAATTTGAAGAAGTTCTAAAAACCTTTTTTTAAGTTCCAAAAAGTTTATTCTAATTTACGATTATTCAACCCCACTTGGGCCGCCACAATATCAAGCTTAATAATTGTTCTTATAAAACACCAAAATGTATGTCCTAGTTAATTTTGGCATATTTGTGGTAATTTGTCCAGCATAGGCATAGTACTGCCTTTGTCACTAAAACTTATCTATTTTTTATCATGATATGAAAAATTATCTCAAAGAGAAAATCTGCCTTTTTTGTGAGATTATAAAATCAAACTGTATAAAAGCCAAGTCAATTAAAAATTTATAGAAGTAAACAATTACACTGTTGTTAAAAAAAAAAAAAAAGCTTCAGACTTTCCTGAAGTATTTTTGTGTGCTGAATCCGAATCTGAAGTCAAAATTTCTCATATACGTACAGTTTTCCTGGAAAATGCGCTAAAAGTTTGGAAACTTTAGGCGCATTTACCGGGAAAACTGTACGTATAGAAGAAATTTTGGCTTCAGATTCGGACTCATCAACTTCGAAAACATATGGAGCCCATGTGGGCTTAAAATATCATAAATGAGAATGAAAACTTAGGTTTTATTTGTACGTAAGACAAAGAAATTAAATTTAGAACAAAACAATAATAGGAACAGAATAATTTAATAATAGGAACGTACATAAACCTATTCCAGTCACTAATATAAGGTTAATTGATATTAGAAGATATAGTGCTCATGGTATTTTTTTATTATTTATTACCTTTATTCTCTATCCATGAACTGTTCTCATATTTCAATGTAGATTTTGTACAGCTAATTTATTTATTGTCACAAGTCTTTCGAAGTATTTATTTTATTTATTAATAATTTTAAGATTGTGTGTGTAATATATAATATGTAAAGATGATATTTCTTGTAATTTATTTACCATTACTTTGTTTGTATTAATTGTTTGTGTTTATTGCTGTAAATTATAAATATTTATTTAAATTTGTGTTGTTTTATTTTAATTTGTTTTTTACTTTCTCATATAAAGAGAAAGTATTGTGATGGCGCGAAAATTCGATTTAGATTTTGATGGATTTACACGTTTTGAGGTCCCCTGAGTCCAAAAAAGTGGTTTTTAAAAAATGTCTGTCCGTCGTCTGTCTGTCGTCTGTCTGTGCAGACGCCTGGAGGCTAAACTACTGGGCCGATTTTGACGAAATTTGGCATACATCTTCAGAAAAATCATACCCCGAGGCGAAATCGAGAAATGAATTTTAGCTTCAAATTTGGGGGCGCTACCTCCCAAAAACTCTGAAAAAACGTGAAAATAATTATTTCTCGAAAACGGTTCTGACGATTTTGATTAAAAAATTCTAAAATATGGCCCATTTAAATACGAATCTAATGATATAAGCCGTTTTCCCGGGAAAACCTAGTTCCCGAGAAAATGGCCAAAAACGCGGACGGAGAGAGCCCGTGTTCGATTCCCCGCCCGGGAGAAGTTATTTTTATGGTATATTTTGATGAAATGCTCAGTAATAATTAAATGTACATTCGAAAACTAATAAATGGGAAACACTGAGCTAAGGAATTATTAACTCGTATATGAGAAAGTTTGTCTGAGTTGTCTCGGACCGATTTTTTATTTAATTTTAACTTTGTCCTTCATAAGCTTGTTTCTTCAGAAATAGAACTACTAAGTATATAATAAATAATCTTATAAATATTGATAGTATGAACCCTCACCCTGATAGGATAGTATACATAGATTTTGAAAATTTATGTTTAATGAGGAAAAATGTAAACTAGATGATATGCTATTCATGAAAATGGGTTCAAATAATTCCTAGTCCAAGAGGTTTATAAAAACCAAACGTTTTTACATTCTCATATACGTAGTATTTATAAAGAGAAATGATGATGATGTAAATAATAAATTTACAGCTTTTAAGGTACCTTGAGTCCAAAAGAGTGATTTTTAAAAAAATGTCAGTCCGTCGCATGTGCAGACCATAGAGCCAACACTACTGGGCCGATTTTCATTGATATAAGTGATTCAAAATAATTGTGTCACAAAGCACAAGTATAAATAAAATTTTATAAAGCCAACATGATTCACTGAGAAGTGTGTGAAATTTTGGATATAAGAACCTGGAGCTTGAAGGATATAAACGAGCTGAGTATTAAAAAACAACAAAACTGAGAAAGAAGATACTACGTAAACTTACAACCTTATTAACCTACTATTATTAATTCTCCATGTTCAGGTCTTAAAATTGTTAAATAAGCAGTTTGAAATTAGGACAATATTCATTTTTAATTTATGGTCATTGTCAAATATTAATATGAAAGTCAAAACTGGTTTTGTACAAAAATACATAGAACTGAGATCCCAATAATTTCTTACTTATCGAATTTGACATGAAGCTACCAAATCGAAAGCTGAAAAGGTGCAGTTGTTTCTTCACTGGCTACCTTTAAAAAAGATAAGGTTGAGAGTATGGCTCATTAAGTATTCCAAAGTGTCTCTGAGCGCACTTTACTGAAATTTAGTAGTTCTTATAGGACAGCGATAGCGGTAGCGAGCGGTTAACAGCAGGAAGCCATAGTTAGACCCAACCTATAGAAACTTTTGTTCTGACCTAAATATTTGGCTGTCTTTTGATCTATCCCGAAAAGAGTTCCTTCTTTTATTAATAAGGAACACATTCCCCTTTTAAACTTAATTTATTATAACTAAAAATCGGTTTGTGAACATAATACATATACACTAAAGGATGAAATATCACCTTTTTAAAATATTTATAATTTAAAAAAGTGTACCTATTAATCACCCCTGAAAACTCAAATAAAAATAGAATAATAAATATAAAGAGGACGGCCCAGAGGAAAATATGGATAGGCCAATTTTATCCAAAACTTAAATTAAGTAAAATAATATATAGAAAGAAGAATTAGATCTAATACATCGGGTAAACAACAAACTAGCTTATATTGTTAAAAAAAATGAATAATTTTATAATGAATAAATTAAAGATATAATACTTATATGCATGTAATATATTTCACATACTTATTCATTATAAAATGTCATTATTAAATTACAACAGAAAATTAAAATCTTCCACGTGAGTTCCTGGTTCGATCCTCCGGGGGAGGGGGGGGGGGAC
>KZ651054.1:264757-286263 GCA_001010745.2 Gerris buenoi | reverse complement strand
CCAAAGAGCGACGGACAGACGGACACATCACCCTCGGCATAAGGGTTTTGAGAAGTATCTACAAAACCCTAAAAATATGGTAACAGTTTAGATTTTAGATCACAGTGTTCTCTTATCTCTTATCATATCAGGATAGGCCGAAACGTCGCCATCTAAGTAACTGTTATGGAATTCTTTACCTTTACGCATACTCCTCCTGAACGGCTAAACCGATCCGCATAGAATTCAGCACGGTCAATGTGACCAACCAGAGGGAGGTATACAGCTGAAATGGTCCAAATTGGTACACAGGGTGTACGGGGTATGGGGTACAAAAGTTTCCTCCAGAACGTCTCAACCGATCCGCACAACACTCGGCATGGTCAATGTGAACAACCAGAGGAAGGTATAAACCTGAAATGGTCCAAATTAGTACACGGAACGTACGGTGTATATTGTATATGCCCTTCATAATACATGTCGCTATGGAAAGCTCTTTAAGAGTACAGTTATTGTTGTTATGTTCACTTTTGTCATGTTTTTATTGAAAAGGGGGGTCAAATAGAAAAACAGGGGAAAAATGCTTATTTAAATTTAAAATTAGAAATATTACTTATTTTTCAGCTATTTATAAATAAAAATGTTTATTGTTAATTATTAAAATGCACGCTCAGCTCAATATTGCAAGCAGACAACTGTATTGCACATGCACATGCACACCTGGTATATATACATATACAATAGAAATAAAAAAGGGTACTACCGCTAACCATTATAAGAATAAATTAATTTTTTTCCGGAAATTCTCATCGGCCTGCCATAAGGTATTAGGNCTTCCCCAAATTTTGCACATAGATACAACTAAGGTGAAGAATACAGAAACCAAAATAAAAGTTGAAAATAAGACCAGTTTTGAAAAATTGTATTTTTATATTAATTATTATTAACAATTTCTTTTTAATAGCTTGTTGACACTTGTTTTAAACAAGCATATAGGCCTCCCCAGGCGGGGGGAATTCTAAAAATGCAACTTGAATCGTTCTCTACTTCAAACGTTTTGTGTTCTCGATATAGATATAGGTAATCGCCAAGATTAAATAATGCTATTTTACTACGTTTTTATTAACTTGGTTTCTTGTTTGTTTCAATCTCTTTGTTACAAATCTCGCAAATTATTTCTAACTATCTTCCTGCGTAGCGAGACATTTGAAACTTTTACAATAGCTCAGAACACGATGACAATGCATTATTTTAATACTTTTAGCCATATTTAAGCAGAATTAATTTAGTTTTCAGCAAATTTTGATGTATGGAAAGTAGGTTCTGGAAAAATACGTAAGTTATTTTATTTGTTTTGACATATATTTACCAACACTATTAAGTTTGACGGATTTCAAATTTATAATAATTTATGACGTTCTTTTTATCTTGTAATTATTATTTGTTTTGATTATTTTTTAAAGAAATCTCGCCAAATAAGCTATAAGAAAAAATATTGTGGATCATTACTATATGAGTAGAGAGTTTCTCACTTTTTTTTCTTTTTTATTAGCGCATTCTTTAGAGTTGAGTTTTGAAACAATTAGACAATACTTCCGCCAACGTTTGTCATTTCTAGGCGTATTTTACTCTCACTTGCTTTCCTCCTTGACTCCTCTGGATGATTTAGAGACTTCTGATTAGATCCTGCTTTAGATTTCTTTTCGATTACAACTCGGATTCTCTTCCACCCACATTCTTCTGGACGTAGAGTATACAAAGGACACGTAGCCCACGCAGTCAGACAAAGGATAATAACTCAGAAGTAGAAGCGGTTTTCTCCGTGTCATTCAACATTATATCAACTGACAAAGGCATTAATAAATTTTTACTGGTCTTATATTACTTTGCTTTGTAAGTTTCATCGCACACCTATTACCCCAATTTTGAACCACTTACCGTCATTCAATATCCCCAAATTTTGCACATAGATACAACTAAGGTGAAGAATACAGAAACCAAAATAAAAGTTGAAAATAAGACCAGTTTTGAAAAATTGTATTTTTATATTAATTATTATTAACAATTTCTTTTTAATAGCTTGTTGACACTTGTTTTAAACAAGCATATAGGCCTCCCCAGGCGGGGGGGAATTCTAAAAATGCAACTTGAATCGTTCTCTACTTCAAACGTTTTGTGTTCTCGATATAGATATAGGTAATCGCCAAGATTAAATAATGCTATTTTACTACGTTTTTATTAACTTGGTTTCTTGTTTGTTTCAATCTCTTTGTTACAAATCTCGCAAATTATTTCTAACTATCTTCCTGCGTAGCGAGACATTTGAAACTTTTACAATAGCTCAGAACACGATGACTATGCATTATTTAAATAATTTTAGCCATATTTCAGAAGAATTAATTTAGTTTTCAGCAAATTTTGATGTATGGAAAGTAGGTTCTGGAAAAATACGTAAGTTATTTTATTTGTTTTGCCTAAAAACGATCCTGATTCTACTACTAATAGCAACCATGACGGCAAATTTGGGGATTATTGATTATTCCACTTAAAAGAATCAGTCCGACCAACTCGAACAATACTTATTATCTTATTAAAATAGTAAAGCTAAAAAAAAACCGAATTCATATGCATTTTTATTTTTTCATATAAAGAAAGTATTGTGATGGATATACACGTTTTGTGGTCACTCTAGGCGTGGAGCCTAAACTTCCAATTTTGACGACATTCGGCTTTGCCTCGACAGGCGATGAATAAACGAGGCGGAAATGTTTTCTTTGCTGCCTTGTTGCATACAATATTTATCTATGGGCAAAAAAATGAAACTGCTAAAATACCATCTTTATTTTAACATTAGTAAATTACTATGTTATAATAATAAGATAAAAATAATAACATATGTATTAAAATAATAACATATATAACTAAAATTAATGATTANATATTTCAGCAGAATTAATTTAGTTTTCAGCAAATTTTGATGTATGGAAAGTAGGTTCTGGAAAAATACGTAAGTTATTTTATTTGTTTTGACATATATTTACCAACACTATTAAGTTTGACGGATTTCAAATTTATAATAATTTATGACGTTCTTTTTATCTTGTAATTATTATTTGTTTTGATTATTTTTTAAAGAAATCTCGCCAAATAAGCTATAAGAAAAAATATTGTGGATCATTACTATATGAGTAGAGAGTTTCTCACTTTTTTTTCTTTTTTATTAGCGCATTCTTTAGAGTTGAGTTTTGAAACAATTAGACAATACTTCCGCCAACGTTTGTCATTTCTAGGCGTATTTTACTCTCACTTGCTTTCCTCCTTGACTCCTCTGGATGATTTAGAGACTTCTGATTAGATCCTGCTTTAGATTTCTTTTCGATTACAACTCGGATTCTCTTCCACCCACATTCTTCTGGACGTAGAGTATACAAAGGACACGTAGCCCACGCAGTCAGACAAAGGATAATAACTCAGAAGTAGAAGCGGTTTTCTCCGTGTCATTCAACATTATATCAACTGACAAAGGCAACTTATTTCCAATATGACACCGACATTTGCTATTTCGAAAAAGTATTTTCCTATTATTAGCGAATTTTATTTTATTTTATTTTTATTTATTTATTTATTTTTTTTTTTGAATCGTGCTAATAAAAATATAAAATGTAATTAGAAGTCGAAGGAGAAAGAATACCTATACTTTAATCGGTTTCACCTCAAGTGATTAATCTAAACTTCTATTATTAAGCTTTTATAGTAACTAAACTTAATTATAACTTGTAAGCTCAATAATAATAAAATATTATTAATAACTCAATGAGTAGCTAAACATAAATATCACGTAGAAATATGGTACTAACTACGGCCACTAAAAGTAAGGTGAAATAATAAAAAATAAGGTTTTAAGAAAAAATAAACATGGAGAACAATTAGATTAATTTTACTTTCTTACAAGGGACTTTCTTTTTTTTTTGTGGAAAAAAGAACAATCACATAAAATTCAGAAAATAATATGGTTAAAACGTGTATCATTATAAAAAAAATAATGACGTTAAATGACAAAACCGATCCTAAATATAAGCGCTAAATATTTCCCCCTAATAACAAACCGATGTATTGTGTCTTAATTAATATTATATTACTATCCGAGATTATATATCCGCAAAGAACGCGTATACACACAACTGCAGTTAATGCAACTTAAAAGTAGAATTCCGTACGTAGGTCCGTAGTTTCCTTTGTTTTTGTTAATAATGTTTTAATATTCAGAGAGAGAGCAATGGTACTTTATTAAATGAATCACACAAAATAACAATCTCTAACTAAACAATATGAATAAAAGAGTCACGTAGAGTAATTAGAAAAATAACAAAGACCTAAAAGTACTTCTTATAAACCTCAAAATAGAAAACACGTATGCAATGCAAGTAACTTGTCTGTTATCTGTCGCTGGTCAGACGTGTGGAGTCAAACTATACTGGGCGGATTTAGATAAAATTTGGTATACAATACAAGTCAAGTTCAGAAAAATTATACCCCAGGGAAAAGTACAGAAATTAATTTTAGCTTTATATTCAGGGGTGCTACTCCCCGAAATCTATGAAAAATAGTTTTTTATAGATTTACATGGTTATTATTATTATAGATTATTTAGATATTTTCAATAGATCAAATATTTTGTAGTAAGAAGCGAGATTTCAACGGAATTATCTGTTTAAGGTGTTTTTTAAGGCGTTTTCCGATTTCTCGAAAATAAATAAAATTTTAAATTTGTGACGTCATTAACCCATTTTACTGTTAACAAAAATGCGTACAAACTTTTTCTGATTGCACTGAAATTCGCACCAATTATATCTTTATATAAGATAAATAAGGCCTCCGTATCTTTTATCCTAATGCCTGCCACAATGTTGAAGATAGCGAGTTTTTATTTTTTAAATGTTAAATTGTACCTCACTATAGTGGACCTCGATTATAGCGGACAACCTTTAACGGACAAACAAAATTATAATTCACATAATAAAAAAATCTGTTGTCACAAATAGGTTTATGGTTTATGGTAAGGAAAAGTTCCGAAACGCCCTGCGTCCGATTAATTTTTTGTGTCTATTTTATTAAAAACTGACAATACATGAAACAAAACAAAACACCAGTGCAATCCTCAGATTGAAATGAGTTCTTGGTCGGGGTTTAACAACAATAACATTGTGCAGCCTTCACTGGAAAACCAAGCAGTTCAATAAGAATGTGGTTTATTGACAGAGATTCAATCTGTAAATGAAATAAAAATTGAGGCAAGCGAGAATCAGTAAAACAAAATCAAAATTGTAGATTTACTGAAGATGTTTCTGTAAAACAAAAGAATCGGTCCTAGACAACTCAGACAAACTTTCTCATGTACGAGTTCATAATTACTTAGCCCTGTGTCCATTTATTAGTTTTTGAATGTACGTTTAATTATTATTGAACATTTCATCAAAATTTATCATAAAAATAACTTCTCCTCGGCGGGGAATCGAACCCGGCCTCTCCCACCCCGCGTTTAAAGCTAATTTCTCAGGAACAAGATTTTCCCGGGAAAACGGCTAATATCGTTAGATTCATATTTAAAATGTATGGACTAAAATCGTCGGAACCGTTTTCAAGAAATAGTTTGTTTTCACGTTTTTTCAGAGTTTTTGAGGGGTAGTGCCCCAAAATTCTGAGATAAAATTCATTTATCGATTTCGCATCGGGGTGTGATTTTACTGAAAATGCATGCCCGCAATTTCGTCTAAATCGGCCCTGTAGTTTAGGCTCCATCAGCCTGCACAGATGACGCAGACATTTTTTAAAAACCACTTTTTTGAACTCAGGGGACCTCAAAACGTGTAAATCTATAAAAATTTCAAAATCAAATTTTCGCGCCATCACAATACTTTCTCTTTATATGAGAAAGTAAAAAAAGTAGGTGTGTAACCTCGATCTCTCATCTTTCAGAAAAAACAAACAAAATATACAGGATTTAACAGGAATATTAAAAATAATCCAACAGTTAGCAGTTTCAACAGTCAACACTCAATTTTTAATATTAGACATTCCTCGTTTTCTCCTTGTATCCGTCATTTATGTAGACATTCCCTATAATTGGGAAAGTAAAATATCAGGTGTTCTACAAGACAATAATTGTAAGTGCTTATATTGATCCTCTCCCTTATTTCTTGGAATAAAAAGTTGTCAGAACAAAACCAAGCACGTATAAGGGTAATTGCCAGGTGAATAGCTGGCGGTCATGCTTTCCACCTGTCAAGAGTCATTTTTTCTTCAAAACAATATCGGTAAAAGTCTTATTTCTTTTAGAAAAATACGTGATTCCTTGCATCCTTGATTCATTCTAGCATCTGAGCCTGTATTGAGGGAAAATACGTTTAAGTATGAAAAGTTGAATTTAAATAGATGATCAAAACTACCTTCGTAAATTAAACGCTAGAGTGCAGAAACGTTCTAGGGGGTGTTTGATAATAGATAACAATAATTGATAATTGATAACAAACTCATAAGTAAAACTTTTTATATATTTTGTTTAGTTTTTATATTAAGTGTTACTTTCTTATTTTTACTTTTAAAATATAGGAATCAATAGAAATTACATATTGAAGTAAAAGGTTGAAATCTCAAGAAGAAACCAGTTGCCCCGTGTTGTGATACCCTTAACTACGGATTTTTCAATCTCTTTCGTACTTCAGTCTTTCTATTTTTTTACTTTATTTCTATTCTTTTTTAATCGAAATAAAGTTCTTACATTTTAGTCTGTAGTTCATGCATTCAATATGCCTAATATTAGTCCCGATGTTGTTGACATTGAGAATTTGATGGATCTTATAAATTTATATGGTCAAAATGATTCCTCTTTGAACATCAACAATTTGAATTCTTTCATTGATGAATTGAATGCATATAGTTATAAGAGTTCTTTAGCTGTTTCTAATGAGGTATGTATGCATGTAAATCATGTTAATTGTTTTGTCTTTATTTTTATTTGAAATATTTTCAATGATCTTTGTTGCACCTATTGGAGGATTAAATTTGAAATTGGCAAACTAGAATTCAAATAATCTCTAATCACATCAGATTTAGGCACTTATTTACTTAGCACCCCCCCTTGGTTAGAAACAATAGTCTGCCCAACAAAAGTCTCAAAGGTTTGTCTCCACAAGACATTGAGACTTTGGGCAATTTTATTACAATATTTTAAGATTGAGTCTTATCACAAGTAAGACTAAATCTTTCTTTTTTTTCTATCTATCTAAATATTTCTTTCTAAAGGCCCGCATACACGGTCAAATATTTTGACCGTGTATGCGGGCCTTTAGAAAGAAATATTTAGCTACGGTCAAATATTTTGACCGTGTATGGGGCTGTTTGATGTTTGCGCAAACATGATGTTTGACGTGTATGGCCTAAATTTGCCCGACATCAGGTTTGCTCAAAACGTTTGATCGTGTATGGGGGCCTTAAATCTATCTTTGTTTTCTTAGCGTATATTTAAAATTCCTTTCTCTAAATAGTTATTAGGCTAAGAGGTATTATTACATTTATAAACACACTAGTGTGACATTCCTTTGTTCCAAAGTATATTGGACTAAATATCCCTTTGTCTTAATAGTAATTTAGACTAAGGAATAATATACTAATCTGTATAATGTACCTTTATCAAAATAACTATTAAGACAAAGAGATATAGGAAAATGCTTAAGTAAAAGTACCCAGATTTGTTTGTATCGGCCTTCTTTACTACTCTGGGAGGATAAACCCCAATTGAACCTGAAGGTTTGATACCCAAAGACATAGGCCACTAAGTGGGTCCTTTGAATAAACTCTGTACTCATCCTGTTAAATATGGGATCACTTCACATATCCACTTGATATTATGATCATTGGTATTTATTAGGTTTTAACTCTATGGGATTCAACCTTCCTACTAGAATATTGTTTCAGGTGAGAGTTAGCAAAAACATAAACCACTTGGGAAACAATAAATCTATTACCTATTCTTGAGCACAGGCAAGATTATTATTGAAGAGTGTATATTTAAGTAATACATCAATTTAAGTAATTTAATCTGCAGAAGATGTTTTTACAGTTTAGATATTTAGACCTTGACGTTGAAGCTATTAAAATACAAAAATAAATTGAGGGGACCTTACTATTTCCGATTGATTAAGTTCAAATTCCTACAGTGTTAGTGCTCTCAAAAAATATTGAATTATTTCTTTAATCAAATTGTACTATTAAAGACACTTTTTTGTATTTCAGAGATTGGACAAACTTCTGAGAAATATATGTCTGAGTGTGCCTCCTGAGAATTCGTTGACAGTAGCAAAGTACTGTCAGCTTGTAGTAAATCTAAATAGTCGGAAGAGATTAGAACTAAGTGATGCTACTTTGGCGGCATATTCAGAGAGGCTTGCTCTAGTATTGGAAACTAGAGCTGATCTTTCATACTTAGACATATTACAGTTGATCCGCATTCTTACAACCAGTCATGTTGATTATTTTGCTAAGGTAATTGTATTAACATATTTTTAATTTTATTAATTTCCTTTTTTAAAAATTAAAGATAATTGTATTTATAATATTTTCTTTACTTATTTTTAGAATTATAGAAGATTAATGAATGTCTTACTCAAAGAAATAGAATTGGATGCAACTCTAGCCGATGCACAAGCTATTAAACTCTACAGGTTACACTGTCTCTTAGATTTAACACCATATATTTCTCCAGAAGATTCTAGGGTTTTAATAGATAAACTCCTTGGTACCATTTACTCTCAGGACTCTTCAAACCCTATATTACTATCAAAGGTACATCAACATAAGTCTAAGTCAAAATTGATCTTCGATTATTATAAAAATGCCTTTTTTGAGAAGACATTATAAATTAAGCTTGAATTGGTCTAAAATTAGTTAATTTTTAAGTTGTGGTTTTATTTTTAAGGTGTGGTGCTCTTGTCTAGAAGGTATTGGGAGAGTTTTACCTAAAGCAAAGGAAGTGAACGACCTACCTAGACTTATTGGTGCAATCGTTGCAGCGCTGAAACTTGGTTTAGGCGCAGCTCGACCAGGTGGTGGTTCTCAGAAAACAGCAGGACCTCAAAGACCTGATCTACCTCCATCTGTATCACCTGTTTATCCTACACCTCTCCCACCTATAACTAATGAAAATTTAACCAACCGAGGCAATGAATCAAATAAGGTTATTATATATTTGATTACCTAAAAAATAAACACAAATAGTTTCAGTATGTTCCTATTTAATGTATGAGTACAAGATTATAAAAGTTAAAAAGGTAAGATTTAAACTTTGAGAATGTTAGATTACCAAACTACGCAAAACACATTGTGGTAGTTGAATCAAACATTGAATTGATGTGAACACCGGGATAGTTAAAAAAAAAAAAAAAAAAAAAAACCCTAACTTTAGATTTAACTTTCCTCACCAAAACTTTATTTTGTATCACATCAGTGGTACATTATATTTTATTATTATATTTTGCAGCTTTATGGTAGTGGAGCAGGAGGACTTAAGAAATGGAAGGGGAAAACAAAGGATGTGGAATGGTGTGGTGAAGAGTCACTTGCTTGCTGGCCAAGTGAGCGACACAATAGTGCAAGTGATTCCGATATAAGTGACAGTGAATCTGGCAAGAGAGCTAGAGAATTCTCAAAAACTCGATATACAGCTGCATATACTATTGTTCACATAGTAAAAGTAAGTAAAATTTAGATCTTTATTCATTTATTGTATTTTTTTTTTGCTTTTTCTTTTATATCCTGATCAACACATCATTAGGCTATTACAGGATCGGGACACTGGCCACTACTCTCATGATCGATCATCATGGCCACTACTCTCATGATCATGTGAAACTCAACTCACCTGTCTGGAATTTGAACTTAACAAATATGAGGGTGTTTAGACGTAGTTCCCCTGGCTTTTATTAAAAATTTAAAGATATTTCTCTATAGCACAATATTCCTAATAAGCATTTTATCCCATCCTAATAAGATTTTTAATTTTAGTTTTAGTATTTATTATTAAATGTCAGTATACAGTTATTTGTGTTCATTGAAAACAAAATATGAAAAAAAAAAAATTAATTACCCTTCTTATAGTACCCATAGAAAATTAATTTTAATATTCCAAGATTCTGATAACAGTCATCTCACATAATGTAGAATATCAGTTGGAAGTCTTGTGTATATAAGTTGTATATAAAGTTAAAGATGTATATAAAGTTAAAGTTGTATATAAGTAAGTTTTATATGTGTATGTAAGTTGTGTGTATTGGAAGTCTTGTGTATAATCATGAGGGTACCATCATGATTAAAGAAATGACAACATTTCTTGCACTTGGCTGAGGATGTTTGCTTGGAGCCAATTAAGAAAGGCTTCCTTACATTGAATACTTTTTTGCTTAATTTTTTGTAGGTATTAGATAGGAAACTTGTAAGTGGTTACTACAGCTTATTACTTGGGCCTGGTTGTCTTCAAGCCTCGCTAATATCTGACTCAATGCTTAAACCTAAACTTGCAGCTGTTATTGCAACAAGGACCATACTAATTCAAGCCAAACCCTACTTGGCTTTGGCTCAACACAGGTAAACCTCTATTAAATAATTTATATGAATTATTAATTAACAAATTACTGGCTAATAACTTAGTCTAACTTGGCTTATTCCTTTTTTTATTGCATCACAATTAATATATTATCCTGTGCTATTTTTAGTGAGTCAAAATCGTTTACAGCATATTGCGAAGGTTTAAGTGAATTACTTGTAAGTTTGCATAGCAGTATTTCCCTGTCTTTATCTTGTGGAGGAGGTTATCATGCTGTCACAGCACTGCTTCACTCTCTAGCTACATTAGCTACAGTCTGTCCCTATCACAGACTAAAGTCTGGTCTCATAACTAGATCTCTAACCACCTTATTACCCCACCTTCATTCTTCGAGTAAGTATATCATAGAATCATAGCTCACTTTCTTATTTTGTCCAGATCAACATATCGCGGCTACTTTACTTATTTTCTCAAGTTAATTATTAGATGGAGTTTTAAGTAAATCATTCGCTAATCAAATAATCATTCTGAGATGCTAATCATTCTGAGATTCTGAGACTTACATTCTGACATGCTGGTCCCTAAGTCATAATTGTTTTGTTTCTTTATTATTCTTTTTTTTTTAATTTTTAGATAGTAAAGAAATGGTATCAGCAGTTCTATGCCTTGGTACTTATCTCAGTTTAGACAATCAGCCAGACGAACTTAAGAATGTCATAGTAACTGGCCCTCCTGGTTCCGCTCTATCTTTCTCTAAATCAAGATCAGCACCTTGGATTACTGCCCTCTGTTTAATATATTTACAGGTACAATATTTAATGATTCATTTTCTACTGATCAAATATGAAATATGGTAATGATGTGTTCTGTGCATCTTACTGAGAGAGCAGCCGGAAAATGTGCATCTAAAATAGATTTATTAAGGCGAAACGGAGTTGTAATTTTTTTTAATGATAGTTACAACAAAGAAACAGCAGTAAACAAACATAGTTGGAGAATCATCTGAACTAAAGCAATATTAGTTTATATGATATGTTTAAAAACTAGTACATGGAGCTCTTGATATTTAAAGTTGTAATTTTTTCATTAGGAATTACTCCTATTAAAAATTAATTTATTGCTTTGAGTTTCTATTATTAATATATCTTTCTTCCAGAAAACTGATGTTGAAAATGAATATCTAAGGTTGGCTCAGTGGCAGTTATTAGGTTCATTAGCTGCTCATCATTTTGACTCATGTGTGTACAGCGAGTTAGCATCATTTGAAGACCTCATCATTGCAGAATTATCATCAACTAAGCAGACCACTGCAGTTCATATCCATGCTCTTCAAACATTGGCAATCATCTTGGAGCAATTATCATCCAATGGTCTGTAATTATGTATTCACTCAATATAACATTTCTATTTCATTCAATTTCTATTTCATTCAATTTCTATTTCTGATAATGCTTCATGTGTAAATGAAATATAACTAGAGCTCTGCCCTACATTCACATTACAATCATTTCTTAATCAAAAACTACTACTTAGCAGTTTTTGGCTGTTTAAAACCCTGACAGACTAATTTTTTTCAACTAAAAATAGTAATTAATTAACAAATGTTTTTCTCAGCTGAGTACACTGATGAATGTATGGCACTTTGGAATAGACTGCTTGGAGGACCATTAGTTCCATTTCTCCAGGATTCCACCACTACGGCTGCTTCTGCCTGTGATTGTATCAGCCACATCAATCAGCAGTGTTTTTACTTGCTATCGGTAAAGAAGAAAATTATCCTACATTTTAAACCTAATTATTATTTATAGCCCTAGTTAAGGGACAATATTTCTATCAAAGCTTTTTTATATTTTTATATATTTCTTTGAGTATTCATAATAAGTGGATATCAACGGTGAAATAAAGAAAATAAATTTGAGGGTCCCAAGGATTAGTCAAAAGTGAAAAATAAAGTTTTGAACTTACTAACTTCTACAAGGTAATACAAGAATGGCGGTTGTTACAAAAATCAGTAGCATACATTGGTTTATAGAGTAGATGTTTAATCATTTTAAGGGTTTTCCATTTGACAAGTGTTGACAAAATTAACTTGAAAAGGGACTTGACATTAACCTATTACTATTATATACTTAAGCGACCATGATTATCCTACTTATTTACCTATCAAATTTTTACTTACTATGCAATATCTGAATATTTATCTGATACATAATATCTACTAAGAGTTTTAATGTTTTATTTTATTTATTTATTTTACATTTCATTGTTTCTGTTTCTGTTCATTGTTATTAACCTTTTTTTCTCTCTCTAAGATTGTTATTAATATTTGTTTTTATACATGACATGTTATTTCCGATACAAATTGGCTATATAATAATAAAAAAAAAAAAAAAAACTGTTATGTTTAGTCGTATTTGTTTCTGGTATTCTCTCTTTTATTTACCCATCACTTTATGTACGCATTGCTTTCCATGGGTACCATCCTCTTCAGCTCTCCTGAACATTGCTTTTCTAAATATTGTCTTTGATCTCTTTCAAGTATTTTTCTAGAATACCTTTTTTCCTCCATTGTCTTCTCATTATCATCTTTTTCCTCTCAATTTTGTTTTGTATATTTATATCCTGTTTATATTTTATTATTATTATTATTATTTTTTTAACAGGAAAAACGTCAAATAGGTTTAATGACATTGATCTATGGATGCTGTTACCACGAGGAAAAATCTGTTAGAGCTTCAGCTATCAAAGTTCTAGGAGTTTTACTCAACTTTCCCAATATGGCTAATGTAAGTAGCTATTTTTTAAAATTATAATCCTATCAAGTTTCTTACCCAATAGCCATTCTTAACTACTATTATAGTATGAGAGGCCATAGCAGTGTTTGGAAACTGTCTTTAGGCCTATGAATATTTAATACAAGTCAGTTTCAATCAATCAATCTAGCTAATTATTCATCAGAAACTAATATTACCTTCAAAAACATTATTTTGTTTAAACTAACTAAAAAGTATTCTTATTAGTATATTACTTGTATAAAAATTTAAAAATTTGTATGCTATTCTTTTGTAGGAAACGTATCTGTATGATATTATAGATATTCTTATCCGTTCAGCATCTGATACGTCAGATTTCTGTAGAATGAGAGCATCGTGGGCATTTGGAAATCTTGCAGATTTACTAAGAACTAAGTATTTTTTATTTATTTTTATTTTTTTAATTTTCTAAAAAAAAATGTATGTATACGTATTTATGTTAATTTATTATTTATTGCATTCTAGAGAGCACGATTTCATAGAAGAAGTATCATTAATAAAATTAATTGAGGCTTGTTTAATTCTTTCAAAGGATTCTGGAAGTGTAAGTACTTGTATGATTCAAATATTTATATTTAGTTTTTAGCAGGTTTTTTCAGTTAACTTACATTTTTTATTTCTTTCTTTAAATTAGTATATGTTATTTAAAAAATAAAACACTATTTATTAGTGGTTAAGTAGTTAACTGAGTTTGTACTTAACCACTAACAATGGCAGACATACTGAAACTAGAGTACATAATAAAATTTGTGGTTTAGACAATAAAAGAAGAACCTAATATTAAATAGTGTTTTATTTTTGAAATATGAGGACTATCACAAAATATTGGCCAAAACTACAAAATACTTAGTATATTTTGCTTGTATTTGTGGATTTTAATCCAACAGACAATTTATTTTTATAAAAAGTCACTTAATTAGGAATAAAGTTTCTCCACTAAAAATAACTTTATTGCAAAAAGCTGGCTTTGAACCGCTTGAGGCCATCTTCAGTCCTGGTCACATGTAGAAATGTGAAATAGTTCTTGAGTCAGATTTAAACTTCTGACTCAAACGCTACACTGACTCATTTTATTTCAAATTTGAACTGGAAATACCCAAGGTGAACTCTAATGGTTGAAAGCTGGCTTCGTACGTAGAGTTACTTTTAGTAGAAAGGCATATTTATTTTTTCCTAACAAGTGGATTCATTGCTCAATTACAGTGTGCGTGTTATGAGTTGTGACTTTTAACACTAAGATTGGCCAACCTACATAAGAAAAAAATTAAGCCACTGGCTTGCAGGAGGGGAGGGGCCAGTGATATTTTTGTTTGCCTAGTTAACCCAACCTTCTAGAATTCAAATTTCTGGACTCTCATAGGCTCCCCACCCATTTTTTGGATTTGCCACACTGTCAAAAGCCACAACTCATAACATAAATATGAAGCTGTATATTGAGGTTGGATCCTGACGTGGGTAAAAAATATAAACTCAGTTCAGTGTCGGCAACGTTTCAACCTCACCGGTCTTCATTAAGCCTGATCATCCAAGATCCAAGATACTGTGATAAGGATTTTACCATCAAAGCTTGTTACCAAATAATTGTTTTTTTAACGTTTTTGTTATGTCTAGTGTTTGTTATATTATATTGTGATATTAGAATTAGATTGTTTGGCTGTTAAAGTAATTAAATATTTAAGGCAAGATGGAGAATACTATTATGAACTTAATATTATTACGACGATAGTATCTAACGATAGTATCTAATTTAGGAATATTAAGACGAAACAAAACCAATTTGTTGAAGTGACAGGTAGCAGACAGATTTAGAGTCAGATAGTATGTCTACAAGGTAAAAACTAGGCTTGATGAAGACCGGTGAGGTCGAAACGTTGCCACTGAACTGAGTTTATATTTTTTACCCACGTCAGGATCCAACCTCAATATACATAATCATAACTGGGTACACATAGAAAGTTCTTATAAATATGAAGCCACTATTCATAAATACTGTATACAAGAATAAATGAAGTGTGTTATAGCTTGTACAATAATGTTACTTTCAGTGGATGGCATATTTTTTTCTCATTTCTAATCACTTTATTATTTACTTTCAAGAAAGGTTGCGTGTTACTTATCAAATTTCATGTTTTTAGGCTAAAGTGAACGTAGTTCGTGCATTAGGAGCATTACTATCGTTAGTAAGAGAAAAAGACATTAAAGATCCAGTATTCAGGGAAGCATTGGACAAGTCAACCACTGTGTTAGTTAAATCCACCAGTTCTGGAATCTTTATGAAGGTAACATTGAATCAAAACATAATATTTAGGTTTTAGTAAATTATTAGTCAAAATTTTAATCCAAATTTATGTCAATATTATTGATGAATTTAAATTTAAATACAATATGGGCATTCAATACTATTTACGTTTAATAAGGGTTTTATTATTTATTTAAATTCTTAATCAATAACTTAGTTTTAAGTATGTAACCCTTCAAACTTAAACTGTATTATTATTAACACAGGTACGGTGGAATGCCTGTCATGCAATAAGTCATATTCTAGCCAACGAAGCTTTATATTTGCACACATCAAACTGGTTTGTAAGTATACTTTATTAATTTTTGATAAAATAAGTAAAAGAATGATTCAAGAAAAAGAAATATAATTCATTAATTATTAAAGAGGTTTAGATCTATGAATATTTTTCCTCCTAGTACTATTCTGACGGAGTATGGTAATATAATTTCACTGTTAATAGTATGCCTAGTGGTTATCACACTTGCTTCAGAAACCAAGGTATAAAAAACACCTGTTGTTTGTTTGAGTTCAAATGCCAGAGAGGTGAGACTAGTTATGCTGTTTTACACTGATTATCTTTTCGGAAGATGAGTAAAGAGGATCTCCCTCCCTGTTTTAACCAAATTCTGTTCAAAAGGACGCTAAAAAAAGGTCTATAAAGCTATAGGAAGTATTCTATTGGGATTTCAACCCTTGTGATATGAACTAAAGCACTCAATTATTTAACTGACTCAACTGACTAAGACAGATGAACTATAACTACATTTAAAATAACAAAGTTGACCTTTAAATGACCTTGAAGAGCAAGTTTAAGGTCAAATCCAAGGTCACCATTGAATAGCTAAGGAAATATCTTGAAACTTTTGTATTTAACTTTTTTTTTCGAGTCATTCAGGGGTTTCCATACTTTTGTGCCACCCTGTATATTAGGGGGGGAAAACCAACAAACAAATCTATTATTGATTCTAATATCCATATTTTTTTATTTACTTTCAGGAAAGATTAGTAAGAAGTTTGTGCTGTTTATTGATCAAATG
This sequence comes from Gerris buenoi, assembly GCA_001010745.2. Lineage (NCBI taxonomy): Eukaryota > Metazoa > Arthropoda > Insecta > Hemiptera > Gerridae > Gerris > Gerris buenoi. Next base: position 269,556 of record KZ651054.1, on the reverse strand, counting down.
TAATCATTTTAAAGTGAGGTCAAATGCATGTACAGCTTTGCGCTCAATTAAAAAAAGATCACACTTTGGTCAACTTTATGAATTTGTGTGGGAATCACTTCTTGATGGATTAGATAACTCTGCTAACATGCCGGATTTCAAGGAGTATAAACAACAGAATGACCTTCTGAATCAGGTTAGATCTTAGGATAGAAGAGATTTTTATTTTTACTGTTCACAGTGTTTGAGATCACAATGTAGCTAAATCTTTTTATTGGAATTAAAAACTGAAATTAGGTCTGAAGGCCAAATGATTCAAAGACTGCCTAACATCCATTTTAGAGATTTATTTGATAGAATAATAGTATGTTTGAGTTAACCAACCTAATTTAAGTGAGTGTTCTCAGGTTCTACCCCCCCCCCCCCCCCAGTGGATATGGGGTCAACTGGAAAAGTATTAAATATAATTTTCATCTGCTTCATTATCCTCCTCCTTAAAGATAAATTTACAATAATTAAGGGCGCACAAAAAAAGATAAGAGAAAGCATTTTTTTCATTTCAGAAGCAATCCCCTCATTATATTATCTCAAGTTAGTTAGTTACCAGTAGTTTTCTTCCCTCTTATTGGCTATGAGAGAAAAGCAGGACACAAGAATGGATAGAGAATTACCGTATTGCTTCGGCATTGGGAACATTGGGATGAGGTGCATCTCATAATTGATGTATTCAAGTGCAAACATATCTAACATCCTTTTTTCTGCGAATTTCTCTTTCGAGAGTACCGCTAAGATCTTGTTTTTTATTTGCAATTCTCTGAATTTTGCCAGGATATCATTGTCGGGCCTATTTCATCAATTTTAAAAAGTGTTCAATTTCTGATGAGATTTTGGGTGAAAGGGGTTTCGTTGTACCTTTTTATTGCTTGTTAGGTTTAAAATTTTATTTTCAAAATCTAACTTTGCTATTTCTCTGCCAGCAAATGGCCGTCTGTCTTACATCTAAATAAAGATTCAAATGCACCTTGCATCTAAATAAAGATTTAATATCCATGGTAGAGTGCATAAATTTGAGGTATGAACAAGTTGTTCAAAAATAGAACGGAAGATTTTCCGTTTGAAGTAGGGTGCGTTTTATATCAGATGCATTCTTGTTTTTTCCAAATTTTTAGTTTGAAAATCGGGATCTTATATTATATTTGATGTGATACGGTAATATAAGATTATTATTCCAATTTTAAGAAGAATGGAATAATGGCTTTTCCATTAATTTAAACTTTCTTTGTATAATATTGAATCAACAAGACGTACTGCGCACTATTTCAGCTGTTATACTCACATCCTCCAGCCCTGTAAATGTTGTCAAAACATTTTGCTAATATGTATTAGGATTATGTATATCTATATGAAAAAATCAATATCATTCCTCTGCCATATCTTAGCGGATGAAGCTCTCAAAAGTAATCTAAAGGATAAGCAATTCCATTTCCAACTGTGCTGTTCATTTTTATTTGTCTTTCACTCTTCTTATTAAATAAAAATTTCAATTCCAATTGTATTCAATTTGTTGTGCTGTTTAAGATTTTATAATACATATTTCATTTTATCCATTTTTAAGTGATTTCTTGATTGTGTTTTAGTTATGTATGGCTGTTTGTCATGTATTAAGCCTTCTAGAAGAGAAAGATATAGCTGCTGTTCAAAGTCTACTGGAATATAGAGAGGAATGCTTGAGCCGTTTCCTCAATGAATTTGTTTCTAGAGCCCCTCCAGAGGTTGCATCATCAGCTCTATTAGCGCACTCTAATATTACTAGACTGAATGTATTCTCATCACTGTCAGCAGCTTTAGCTCCTGCTATTTAAAATGTAATTAATTATGAATATGCGATAACATATCAATAAAGAACATAAAGTATTTAAAAATACAGAGAGCGACTCTAAAAGTGTAAGAATGTAAATGACAGTATAAGGATTTTTTTTCTCTCCAATATTTTGTTTTATAAAAGCACCCTGATAATTGAAAATATCAAAGGCTAAAAGTAGGTCTAATATTTAACGTTAATGTGGAAATGTAACAAAGCTTACCATAGGACATTTTACCTTCTCTAACTACCTTGATCTATACCATCTATCCCTTTCTTAATATTAGTCCTTGGTACCACAAAAGTTTCCAATGTAGACTTTAAAATTGGTTACCAAACTTATTTAAATGTTGTATACATGAAATATTGAAGATTATTGGTATTGATTCAAAATAAAATAGCTAATAGCCCAGACAAAATTTGGTCCTATGTTAGATTATGATCATTTTTATTTATTTCTATAATTCATTTTGATGAAATGTTCAATTATAATTAAATGTACCTACGACATCAAGGAAACTAATAAATGGAATGCACTAGCCTAAGTAATTATGAACTCGTTTATGAGAAGAGTTGTCTCGGACCAATTTATTTTATTTATTTATTTTTTATTTTTTTTATTTTTTTTTAACAGTTTATGCCCAAGCTATGTCCCCCGGTATGTAGATGAACTTTGCTAACCATTATCACTTATTCTTGGAGGACATCAAAAATTAACTTTAACTTTTAGCCTGATTTAATTAACTTCTAGCCTGATTTTAGTCAGTCACTTTTATGCATGAGCATGATATTTCCTGGACAATGGTACGACAAAAAACAGTTTTGTTTTTTCTATTGGAGTCTTTAGCTCTTTTAATTTAAGGGACTTTAATGTCAAGTCTAAGTTGCATACTAGTATAAAAATGCAGATTTTTAAGTTATTTCCTCGTACTATTATTGTTAAAAAAAATCAAAATTTACTATCTTAAATTTAAGAAAAAAACAACAAAATATCTTAAATAAATTAAAAATGTAAATCCATTATAATAATATATTTACTAATAAGATTAATTTGTGATANTCCGCCAATTTGAATTTGAACTGCTGATTATTTTGAGTTCTCTATATTTTTCCTGTGTGCGCGCGTCAAAACGATCTTTATTACTGGTAAGTTTCACGCTTTTATCTCTTTTGCTTCAAAAGTTATTGGAACCGTACAGAGTGACAGACAGACAGACAGACACATTAACGAAACTATAAGGGTTTCTTTTTTTTGGTTTTACCAACGAAACCCTAAAAAATGAATAAATATTTTGAAGTTTGTAAATAAGTACAAGGTTCTCCATCAAGTATCGAGTGAGGAATGTGCATGCATCTAGAAATTAATTTATATGACTAATTAGGCCAGGAGTCAAACCTGTCTGTATGCCTTAATTTTGAAAAAAACTTCTGAAACCAGCATGGAAATTAAACCTACCTTTATCATTTATACTCAAAAAGTAAGCAACTTATTTTGAAGCAAAATATTGTATCAGTAATGTGCCCATCATAATGCAACAACTGTGGGATTTAACAAAGTAGCTATAGAGGACTGTCGTGCTGCCATTTTGGTTTAACCAAAAAATTATACCGCATCTGGGGTTAACTGACATTGATGAGGGGGGGGGGATGAAGGAGGAGAAGAAGTGTGAGCACATCAGAAAAAAAAACCTCTCGTGTGGTCCACGCCTAAATTTAATCAATGAAAACTTGTGACCCAAGTATCTCTTAAGGCCCGTTTACACTTTGATTCAGTGGCGGCTGGTGAAACATTAACTTGGGGGTTAGCCTGATTTTAGTCAGTCACTTTTATGCATGAGCATGATATTTCCTGGACAATGGTACGACAAAAAACAGTTTTGTTTTTTCTATTGGAGTCTTTAGCTCTTTTAATTTAAGGGACTTTAATGTCAAGTCTAAGTTGTATACTTGTATAAAAATGCAGATTTTTAAGTTATTTCCTCGTACTATTATTGTTAAAAAAAATCAAAATTTACTAACTTAAATTTAAGAAAAAAACAACAAAATATCTTAAATAAATTAAAAATGTAAAACCATTATAATAATATATTTACTAATAAGATTAATTTGTGATATGATAATACTCTTCATTAAAAATTGGAAATACTTTCAGTTCTTAATAGTGTGTAATTTGTTTTAAGTAAACCCTATTTTAAAAGTTGGTCCTTCTTTAGATTGTTACTTCCCTATTTTTTAAAAAAAAATTACTACCTAAATAACTATTGCGACAAAGGTATGTTTAGTACAATGTACTTTGAGACAAAGGAATATCACACTTTTGTTTTTCTAAGGGGAGTAACAGTCTAAAGAAGAACATTCCGTACACATTCTTTAGATTGTTACCCCTCCCCCTCTGTCTTTTCTACAAGAGGAGTAACAACCTAAAAAAGTGCCTAAAAGGTATTCTATTGAACAAGAATAGAATCATATATTTATTGGGACGTTTAAAGAAACTTGGTCTAGTTGTATATTTAGTCAAATTTAAATATTTTAATCTTTAAAAGATAAAAATTAAAGGGGAAAGCACAGAGAAAGAAAAATGAATAAATATTTTGAACTTTGTAAATAAGTACAAGGTTCTCCATCAAGTATCGAGTGAGGAATGCACATGCATCTAGAAATTAATTTATATGACTAATTAGGCCAGGAGTCAAACCTGTCTGTATGCCTTAATTTTGAAAAAACTTCTGAAACCAGCATGGAAATTAAACCTACCTTTATCATTTATACTCAAAAAGTAAGCAACTTATTTTGAAGCAAAATATTGTATCAGTAATGTGCCCATCATAATGCAACAACTGTGGGATTTAACAAAGTAGCTATAGAGGACTGTCGTGCTGCCATTTTGGTTATACCGCATCTGGGGTTAACTGACATTGATGAGGGGGGGGGGATGAAGGAGGAGAAGAAGTGTGAGCAC
>KZ651054.1:240737-255801 GCA_001010745.2 Gerris buenoi | reverse complement strand
TTATTTTTTTTTTTTTTGAGATTATAATTAATTGTTTGTGATATATTTGATTCATAAAACTCTTTTATGTTTTGTTTCAGACAGTGAATTAGATATGGCTCACCTTCAGAGTGAAGCTTCTAATCATCTGCAAAATGAACTATTGATGCAACATTGATAAATCAATTTTACTACTACCTTCCTATTTAGATAAATATGTCGAAAACTTACCACATTGAAAAAAATAAATGTACAATGTAAAAAATAATACATTTCTAAGCAAAATATAATTTTAAATCCTTCCCTAAAATATAAGTTTTCACGTGTAAAATGTACATACACCAGGAGTGGTAATATCAGTTTTATTGAGGAATAAATTAAACGGTTCGTAGATCCCTGCAGCCAATCTTTGAAAAATATGAATTTTGACTCCTTCCTCTTTTATACTTCCTTTGCATCCTACTCTACCTCTAAAACTAGTTTTACTATCAGTAAAACAGACTTGTATCCTGACTGATTTTATCCAGCTCTCCAGGTTGAATATTGGGCAACCAGGGCTGGATAAAATCAAAATTTACTATATTATACCCTTGTAAAAAATGTGAAATGAAATTGGTTCTAGAAATATTGATTGGTTGAAAGAGCAGAATTTATTTCATCATGGTAAACTGGCATTCATATAAAAAGTGCACAATTTATAGTCTAGCTATCTACGCTAATAGTACCAGCTCATACTTTTATAGTAATTTTAATTTTTTAATTTCAAAAAGAAAATCCTTTAATGGTCTATTGTGTAGTAGTATAAATAGAAACTTTTAAGTTCTTAATAAATTTTCATTCAATGCGATATTTCAAACCCTCCTAGGGTCATTATCAAGTTTTTCTTAAATCCATGAATTATTCAACAATTATATTCTATAAAAATGTTCTGTCTCCAATCATTAATACCAATTTCTTCAAATTAGTGCTACACATCATTGTCATATCTTTTAATCTTATTTTAAATGACATACTCCTAATTATTTTTTTTTTTCAAAAGAAAATGAGTCTAATTAAAATTTTATTAGAGTGTTAATTTTTATAAAATTTTAATTACTCTTTTTCTCCCAATAAATAAAAAATATTAGTATATGTTATTTAAAATAAGATTAAAAGATATGACAATGATGAATAGCACTAATTTGAAGAAATTGGTATTAATGATCAGGAGATAGAAAATTAATATATAATATAATTGTTGAGTAATTCAAGGATTTAAAATCATTTTAAAGAAGAAAAATTTAGAAATTAATAAATTAAAAAATAAATATTTTTATTAATATAGTATGTAATAGTATTTGCATTAAAATAGGATTTGTTATAATTAGGATAAATATATGTGTATACAATAGGGCTGAAATCGAAACTTTCTACAACATGTGTGTGCTGATTTAAGAGTTGGAAACAAAGGGGAAAAAGTGGAATAAAATATCTATTGAGGGTAATATATTAATATAGGTCCATCATTAAATTTTTCATAAAAAGTAAATCTTTATTTTTTTAACATTAATATTTCAATTTTAAAGACTTCACATAATAAAGACCTAAAAAATGGTTTAATATTTTTTGGTTCAGAGAGTAACCAGTTTTGAAATTGCAAAAATAGTATTATCTTCATGTAACTCGTAGACTGCAATAAAATCTTCAATCTTTAACAGATGATTTTTTAGTTTATTATGCTTTGGGGGTCATTGTACCCTGTACCCATATATGGTAAGTAGATCTACCCACATAAGGTTCAGGATCATCTTTTAACACTTAGTTAACTTCCGACATGCAACCTATTTGCATTATTCTGCTTTTTATTTTTCAGGCAGCTCAGTTATCAGAAGGTATTTCTTTCTTACTTTTAGCAAAATCTTCAATTAATCATAATGGATTTAAAATTTTTATAAGTGATACAGTTTTAATATGTTTTAGAGGTCTTTTTAAAATGTTAAAGTATAAAATGTTTTACTTTCCTATTTGTGCATGCACTTAAAATGCATTTTATTTGGCATAAAAACAGTGTGTTTTGACCTATTGAACTTGGTAAATAAACAACTAAAATAAAAATTAAGTATACAAATAAAAAATTACAGCCTGTAATTTTTATTTCTTTTTAAAATCTATATAAATAATTTTTTAAGCAATTATATGAATTGGTAAATTCCAAAATATTGCATTACTTAAATAATTACCCATGACATACATGTTCAGAAAAATGTAAGAAATCTGTTTAAGGTCAACATTTACTGTGAGCTTTATTCCCCTCAGAAGATATGTGATCATTTTAAAGAACGGAAAAAAAAGTGCTTCGGATTTAAAAATAAAATCAAGAAAAATCTGTTTTTTAGACATCAGAGAACATTTTTGGTTCCATAGGTCTGTCGCTCAATTTTTGCGAACCAACATAACTTCTTCCACACTACTGTCGAAAGTAGCTTGTAGATAGTCCTATATTTATTGAAATTAAATATCGCAAAATTGATACTCAAGTAAAAAATCAAAACAAGTTTGACAGATTTTTTTTTTAAAAAAAAAGGTTGAAACAATTAAATAAAGTAGGCAATACTTGGTTGTAAAACCATAAATTCATTTAAGTATACAGCACAGGACCTCAGGAAACTATGGTCCACACTAATCGGCAGACTATCTTCCAACATATTCTTCAAAGGAAACTGGATTTTTATTTTAAGTTTAAAATAGTTTAAATCATTAAAAATTTAAAAACAGTTAGCTACAAGTTTTCTAAATAATAAATATTGAACAAAAATATAATTTTGCTTCCGAGCTTACTATAACAGAAGCTATGTGATTTTTCCTAAGAACAACAATTTTTTATGACCCCAAATTCAAACATTCCAAGAGAGAAATCCGTTTCATACATCATTTCATACCGTTTCATCAGGGACATTTTTTGGACCCATGTATGTGTGCAAAAAGTCGGTAAGAAACGGACCAATAGAAACAGGTAAAATTCTGCCGATTTTTTGTCGGCCGTGTGCGGGGTTCCACCTGTTTCTATTGTTTCTATTCTCACCGACTTTTTTTCTGCCGACAAAAAGTCGATAGTCTGCCGGGCCTTCAACCTATAGGGACAATTTGCTTTTCTTCCTCATGCGCACAAACATATTATATTATTTATTTACACCTACATCTCCAAAAGTATTCATATGATTTTAAAGAAATTTAGATTATTTGTCTTAAGTAGCCCACAGATAGCCCTAGATTAATTTCAAACGCCTGAGCTCATTAAATATTATTAAATTGATACTTTATTATTCATGTAAAAAAAATGATATAAATTTGACATTTAAATAAAAAGAGGGGAACAATTGGTAAAAATGCAGTTATCAGGCCACCTTGGCAAAGAGGTTAGAAATTGGTGGGGGGGGGGGCCTCACTCGAATGTATTATTTCAGTGGTTCTAAACCCGTTGAAGACTGCGGACCACTCAGCCTGAAATTGAATCATGTGCGGACCATTTGTTTGACAAGCTGAGGAATTCTAGGAGCTTTAGACTCCTGCTTAGAGCTAATCTCAAATCACTTCGTGTGTTTAGCCGGTTCCTTTGTTTGTATTTTATAAAGAATAAAGTCGAGAATCCCTGCCCAGACAAAAATGTTGTCGAAAACAGCATGAGATATCGCAAAGTGCCTGTCGAATATTTGGGTAAAATATGTTTTTTTACACCACAACTCTTCTACGTTTACACCAGAATAAAATGAATCCTTGAAGTTACTGTCATTTCGAAGTTCAATAGATAATGTAATAAATTGAGTTCCAATATAACCATTTGTTTTTAATAAACCCCTGTGCCTTATTATGGTTGTTCAATGTTTTTAACTTTTTACATGTGCTACCGGACCCTTTCACGGACCACTCCCGAGGCTCTCACGGACCACCTGCGGTCCGCCGGTTGGGAACCACTGTATTATTTAGACAAAGGGATATCACCTCTAAATTGTATCAATTATATAGATATATGCTTTCATATGTATAAATATCTTTAAAATAAATTGTTTTGACACAGGGATATCTTTTAAGTGCATAAATCAAGTGAAATTGTGCTACCAAGCGATTCTCAACTGTATCGCGCACAACAGATATTAGCTGATCAATTAAATAAATTAGACAATATTGGGTTGTAAAAGCATTAATAAAGTATGCACCATAAGACATAAGGAAGTTATGAGCTAAACTAATTGGCAGACTATTTTTTTCTTATTTTAAGGTAACAAATTTAATTAAATCAAGTATCTAGTCAGTTAAGGATAGAATGGTGCACAAAGATCTATAATAATGAGATTCAGGACACTGAAACCCAAATAAGAGAGTGTGTGTCATATAAAATGATCTTAGTTACACCAAATAAAAATTTAACTGCCACTTCCTCAATACACTTTACTCTTAATGATCATGGATTTTCATTTGCTTTCAATTATTTCAGTTTTACTTCAAAATAATTTTAGCAATATATATTATGATGGATCCGGAGCTGAAGTACCTATGTTAAGACAAGAAATGATGTCGGTAGAAAATGAAACTGACGCGACTACTGAAGTACAAAGCTATGGCTACCTACCCTGTTCTTGTGCCGATTTAACTTGTAGATGCTGCTTCAATATCAAAGTCTTCTCCTTCATAAGACACAGTAAGCCAAAATCCTTCTACTCTCTATTTTTGTCCCTTAATGAATACTTTTATTCTTAAATATGCCAGTACATGATCATATATCTAGATAAGACGCTGAGTTAAAACATGGAAATAAAATTCCAAGTTATAGGCTGTTATTATTATTTCGGTTTTTTGAATAGGGTCCTCTTCATAAAAGTTCAATTTGAATGGTAAAAAAATATGTGTTAATATATCTTAATTAAGAAATTCAATCCAATTAAGGAATTTCAATCCAAGTCTAGAGATTAAAATTATAAATACTATTAAAGTAGAAAGGAGAAATATGCATCAAATACACTATGCCACCTGGAATCAGATACAGATCCCAGGGTTCATGCCCAAATGCTCAAACACTAGTGAGTTGCAGCAGAGAAATGATTTTCACTGGCCATAATAGGTATAAATCCAAATGATTAAACCATGTGATTTCCCAGCCCAAATCTACAGGACTGACAAATTAAGCATAACAAGTAGACAAAATAATTTTAGCTGGAATTATTAAAGTAAAAAAAAAACACTCTTTAGATGTTCAATCCACACTAACTTTTATTTTATAACACATTGAACAAGTTAACTATTCTTAAACAAGTTAAACAAGTCTAGGTCAAGTATGTAAAGTAAACTTGCTGTCTGTCACTTGTTACATGTCTGTCATATGTTCAGTCAAATCTGATCATTCACTCTCAACAGGAATAATAAACAATGTGAAGTCACAAAGTAACTTATGTGATCAATCACAAGTTACTTTGTGATCAAAGTACTATTGTGATCAAAGTAGCCCTAAAAAGTGTGGCCTATGCCCAGAAAGGGGTCTGATCATAACAAGACAATTATAATATTGTATATTAGTTATTTATGTAACTAGGCAGCAAAATGGAATTTTACTGACAAGTGATTAAGTTAGCCTTCAAGCCAAAAGTGAGGGCAGGCTATGAAAATTAACTGCCGAGGCACGCAATGAATACACGAGGCAGAAATGTTTCCTTTGCTGCCTTGTTGAATACAATATTTTATCTTCTCACACTATTCAGATAAAAAAATGAAGCTTAGGTAAACATATTAATACATTAATAATATGACATTACTTTGTAATAAAGCAAGTATAAAACTAAATTAAAATAACATAAATTAAAATAAAACTATTAAAATAAAATGTCTGATTCCTAGACGAGGTATATTTTTATGACTTTCTCCTTTCTCTTAAAATATCAATAATCAATGCTTTAATTATTTATTGATTAAGTTTCAAGAATATTGTATTATCAAGTCCTCTAAATAATAAAACTATAATATATCTTATCTTTTGTTTTTAGGTTGCACTGATTTCACATATAACCCTTATGAATTCTCCATTACGATGAACTTATTAATGAATGATACTTCTATATATCAAGGCTCATTATCAGGTAATAGGGGAAAACATAGAAATATCTTTCAATTTATAAAAAAAATATATCTTATGAAATAATGTTTCCTTAGACAATTATTTGTATTAAATTAAACCAATTTGTGTTACAGGGAAGAATCCTCCACCAGCATGTATCGAGTCTCCCATACCTTATCTACCAAGCATGCAATTTTGTGCTAAGTTTTACGACATGTATACAGTGGATAGAAATTTCCATGCCTGTCTTAACTTTATCACTAAAATTGTCAGAGCACCGGTCCTTGTTCTTCATTTTGACTGTATGCAGTTTGGCGCTGACGGAGTCTTTTTCTCAAAGCCATTTGTTAACATAACTCTTCCTCAGTTTAATGAAACAGAAATTAACAGCGATTCCTTATTTGAAATTACAACTGAATATCTGTCTACTGATCCATCTCCCACATCACTTCCTAATACTTCAGAATGAGAATATTTTAATACATGTAAATAAAGTATAAGATATATTTACACAATAAATTAATTATAAAATTTAAAAATAATACAATTGTGACTATACACACATACACTAGTTTTTTTTCTTCCTTTCAATGTTCACAAGATAACCTCTGAATTTATTATGATATTTTGAAGACTGTACCCATACGGAAAAAAGATTTACCAAAGCGTGTGCACTAGTTACTGAGACCCTTTAAGGCTCTACCACCCTTTGAGGTTAGGAAAAGCAGTAAAATTAAAATTTTATTGATTCTAAGCAAGATATCACAAATCTAAGTACAGGCTTCATTCCTAATTTTAATTCTGCACAATATGAGCCCTATTTCAACTTCCTATGATAAAAAGTACAAATTGCGCAGCATTAAAATTAGGAATGAAGCCTGTACTTAGATTTTTGATATCTTGCTTTGAACCAATATAATTTTAATTTTACTGTTTTTCCTAACCTCAAAGGGCGGTAGAGCCTTAAGGTGGGGATCTGGAGGATAAACCAGGAATGGCTTTCATTGCTGGCACATGCTGATGACATGGCTCTTTCGAGAGGCTCTGCAGAGAGGCTACAGGTGCTATACTTGATCTATGGATCAACACAGCCAAAGCAGAGACTACAGAAATCATCCTTTCTGTTTAAAAACAAACCAAATAACTGGGACTAGAGTTTTCTTAAGAGAGCCTAGTCAAATGGGAGGCTTTCTAACACTTAAGTAACAAATCAGCTCCTCACAAGTAGAACAGCAAGATAATTTAAGGGCAGATAGCTCCCAGTCTCAGGTTATTTATGCACTTAAAAAAATACTTGGAACACACTGTTACATCCCCAGTGATTATATGAAAATAAATTTCGGCATCTATTAAATACAAAAAATCGCAATGAAACTTTACTCACACCAGAAAAATACCTATTACATAAATCGATATTTGGTAAAAAAATAATTTTTTTAGTGATCATTTAAAAATAATGCAAAAAAAAATTAAATACATACTCAATGTTGAATATTTTCAGCTTCTTCATCATTGAAATGTACAACTTAAGAATATTTAATGTCCACTTACTAAACGTTTAAAAAATATAAAATAAGTACACGATCGACAAACTGTTCCGTTTCTGTTTTACTCACTTTGGCGGGCTCGGGCTCGCTTTTCGTCAGGCCCTTTCTTTCAGGACTCCGATCTCTTTTCCAACTATAAATCTATGTTTAGATGTTTAATTCCCTCTTGTCTAGACTGTTTACAAAAAAAAACAGTTTGTTCCAAAACTCAATGCTAAGTTGTTAACAGTTTAATAAGATGCTCATTCTTAAGTGATAAAAATAATTCAAGTAGATTTATTTAATTTTTAATTAAAAATTAGATAAAAGATAATGTTTTTTGCCAACAAATCGAATTAAGTTTTACATTATTTTCACTCATAAAAAAAATTAAAAATACAATTTTTGCTTAAGTTCAACTGAACTTAGCCGCTACGCCTTAACTGAATCTTTAAAAGTTGGTTTGCACCAGTGACAGCTGTCAAAGAATCTCTTCAAATTTCAGATCAATAACAAATCTGTTGGTCTTGTCGGGGCTGTTCCTCCTATTTCGGCCTATTTTTTTCGGATTCTAGTCAGTTTATCACCTCAGCAATATGCCCGACGATGAAAGGTAGTTTTTTTGCTTTAGATTCTTCTCTGAACTATCTAAAAAAAAAATAAAAAAATTACCTTCACTACAAAGTGCAACTGAAATTTTCGAAGTGATTTTTACTTTAAATGCGTTTATATTATATGCACTATATTATTTATATTTTTAATCTTAAGTAGCCAAGATTGTGTAGTCCTCTAGTTGGTGGACTATCTCTTGAACCCGACAAATATTATATTGCGAGAATATTATTAGGTACCTAAGAACTGATTACAATTATCAGCCGACAGAGTTTTAAAATTTTACCATGTAATATCCGATCAACATCCTACTCTTGATCGGACAAGAATGCAATATATATTTATTAAAAAAAATGTATAACATTAGTAAAGTTTGTGTAAAGAATCCTTTATTAGGAAATGTTTAGATTAAAATAATTGCTTAAATTATGTAATCAGATATCATTTGACCATTTTATACCCAAATAAAAGGACAGTAGATTCATTCACAAGGACAATAGTATGAATAAAAAAAGTGTATAACATTTGTTTTAGTGAACAATGTTAGCCAAATTTCAGTGTTGGAATAAGTATTGCTGGTCCTTAATACCTAAATCTTCTCAGAAATAGGTACTTTATAATCTGTAAATTTATTTTTAAAAAAATTGTTCTTCCAACTCTCAATGCAATTAAACTCAAAATGTGATCATATTTTTTACTTTCTGAACTTCAATTATTATTGTTCATTTACAAAGAATTATTTTTCATTAGTGGCAGAAACAGCATTTATATTTCACATGCCGAGGTGGACATTCACCATAATAAGATTAATGAATTTGTTTCTTTATATTTATTATTTACAACCAGTACCTTTTTTAAAATTAATAATTTAGTCATGAAAATATATATATATTTTTTTAAAATAAATGATATGTTGATCTTTAATATACAGTATAGTTTTCAGACCAATTTCATTGTATATTATAAACTGATAGGACAAGAAAAATCATAAAAGAGATATTATTATGGGAAAATATTCATAAATATGGACGATATTCATATCTTCTTGAGTTGAGAAATTGTGTGTATTAGTGTTTTGAGCTATCACCTGCACATAAAGATTACCCAAGAATGAATTTTAAATATGCTCTTGTATATTACAAGCCCTCTAATCCAGTCCCGGTTATACCTGCAATGGGTTTGATATATAAAAGATCTGTTTACCACTGTTTTGGGAAGATATCTGTTGACACCTGACTGTATATTTTAGTTGTTTAATTAATCAGTTTAGTTGTTAGTTAATCAGTTTATGTATTGCTATGTACGTGATTGATATGGTGTTGCGCACAATGTGTGACAAACAAAAATTTGGTTTAACTGGCTACTTTGTTATCTGACTCTGAGGTGGCCTGTTAAGAGGGTGTATACTGTATTTTATTACAATAAGCTTAATTCCTAATGAAAAAATTATGTGAATGTTTTCATAATTTCATTCTTCTCTTGGCTTTTTCAAAAATGTTTTATAATTTGCAGAGTATTGGAAGAACTGGAGGCATTGGAAGCTATCCTAATGGATGAAATCATCATTAAGAAGGATGAAAAGTAATTAATTTGACAATTCTTTTTGTTATGTATTCTTTTGTTGTTTATATTTAATTCTATTATAGTAATTGCATGAAATATTAAAATTATGCATATGGGAACAAACTTTTTATCGTAAAACATGTATAATAGTTGTATATAAACCTACTAATCATTATTATTATTTTATTTATATAAGAGTAGGGTCCCTAGATTGTATTGCTGTCCCGCTTTTGCTTTTCACTCAAGTTGTTCCTGAAGATCCAACCTGTTCTGTCAAGTTGTTCCTGTTAGTGCTTAGCCAACATTGTGAGGCTAAGGAAGTGGGATCTGTTAGGCCGGATGGAGGTGCGGGCGAGGTGCAGGGGAGGCGTGGAACAGGCGAGTGTAAACGTTCCAGTGCACACAGAACAGGCTACAGGGCAGAGGCACGGCACGGGAGAGGTGCAGGAGGCACGGTTCTTCAAAATAAGTGAAGAGGTGAGGAAGAGGCGTGAAGGAGGCTAGAAAGCAGTGCTGCACTGCGCCTCCGCCCGTCGCCTGCTCTGTTTGCACTGGGCTATATGTTTACATGAAGGAAGTGTATTTCATGCTGATAATATAAAATAAAAGTAGGTTTTTTAAAATTAATTACTTATTGTATTGCAAATAAATTTCTTGAAATTCAACATTTGTGGTTTATTTCACACTCCTCTATTTCCTTTTATTATTATTTTTCTTTTTGCTCTCTAACTTCCTTTTGGTGTCCCCTAAGACCTAAAAGACCACACTCCTTAAGAGCTGTTATGTTATGAAACCATTTAAATCACAGTTTGCCCATGTCAACAGCCTTCCCTTCTTAAAAGTAGTATAATTTATCATAAGGATCTTCTTAACATCTTATTGCATCTGAAATTTATTCTAAATATTAATCTTCCCCTAAATAAGTTTCTCTTTCTTTTCTTAGGGGTATTTATATTGAGACTGATATACATCCAGCTACAGGCAGTGAAAGGGAACTTCAGTATGTAAGAGTAACGCTGGAGGTAAGGTTACCACCAGGTTATCCTGATATTAGTCCTACTGTTAGATTAGGCAATCCTCGGGGACTAGATGAGAAACTTCTCATCGCAGTTGAGAAACAAGTGGCTGACAAATGTCGGGACAACATTGGACAACCTGTCATATTTGAACTGATAGAGGTAACTCGATTTTTTTGATGTTACGTCAAATGTAAAAAAAAAAAAAAAAAAAAAAATCCCTTAAAAAAAAAAACTTTTTTTTTTTTTTTTTTTTTTTTAAATTAGTTTAATTTTTTTTATCATGTAATAAGGATTTTGACCTTTATCTATGTAAAACATAAATAAATAAGCTGTAGTCTGGTATAGTTCAACGGACACACCTTCGCCTGTTATAAATAGCTATTTGGAGATGTTTATATTCTAAAATGATAGTTTGGATATCTATGTGACCCGACCAAACTAAATTCAATCATAAACTCAATCACCAAAAGTCTAATTTTAATCATTAATTATATTATTACCCATGGTTATCTATTTGATTCCCGGTGATATTTTTACATGTATTTCCCCTTTCTTTATTAATACTGTGAATTTCGTAGCATTGCTTGATATTTTTTTTTTTTTTTTTAATTTTGTTACTTCCTTTACCTACTAGTAAATATTTCACTTATTGGTGGTGACACAAAAAACTTATTTTCTCCAGTAACCTTGCATTTATACTGAAAATTTATTTTTGAACATTTCATCTATAATAACTAAAAAACGCCACTATTTATAACTACGCATTCACTTTTAATGGTGTAATCTTTAAAACAAGCAGCAAAAAAGTCCTTCATACCAATTATTTTACTTATTTGTTTTATATGGTTTGTAAACAAAACAGATAGACCCTTATACTTTCCTGCTGTTTTAATTGTCTGTCTGTTATTAACACACCTGATCCCCAAAAGTACCTAACTCAAAATTTGAAACTTAGCAGTTATGTTAAAAACACAGGAAAATATATGAAAGCCCTAAAAACAAGGGGTTGAAATATTCATGTATTATATTATATTATTTATTTATTTTAAAAGAAAAGGGGAGAGGGGGCAATTAATATCTGCACCATGTGACCTTAAAATTTGGTTTTCCATGTCTCATCTAAAAAATTAAAAAAAAAAAATTGAATGATTTTTTCATGTTGCATGATTTGGAAGAAAAGAATGTCCTCTTCCCCATCCCAAAATCTTAAAAATTAATATCGTTAGGAACCGTTTAAGCTAGAGGGGAGAGTATCTTTATTTTGTTTGGACAACAAACACTTCTTTCAAAGCGCCATTTGATAGTTATATCTAAAACGGACTTTTAAGTGGCCCCCATCATGAAACGGTTGGGCTGATTATGCTGGTTTAGGAAGTCGTCCAATTTGTTAGTTACCTACGTATTCTTTGTTTGTGCTGAAAGTACCTACGAGGTCTGTTTGGAAAGTATCCAGTCTTGCAATATTTTGAGAAAATAGCCTACTTAGAACAATGAGGACTTTGTCCCCTTCAAACTACTCCCTTTGGAACCTTACACAATTATTTCAGCTTCTCTTCCATTTTTTAAAAACAATCAGCAAAGTCCTTTTTAGGAATGTTCATCAGCTGCCTCGTCACTTTCTCCTATTATAAAAAAGGTGCCCTTCTTTTAACTCTTGCATTGTCAATCGTTATTTTAATTTTTCACACGATTGGCCACCCAGTTTTGTGAAGATCACGCTGCATGTTATCAGATATTCAAAATCGCTGGATACTTTCCGGACAGACCTCGTCAATTAATATTTTACACCTTACAATTAATATTTTTGTCTCAATTGTTGTTCCTGCTCTTTTCCTTGCACACATTAAGGTCTTGCCAAGTTTAATCCTTAGTGGAAATTCTGACCGTATCAAAGTGTGGAATTTGGCTCACTTCTCTGGGACTCTGATTATTATTGTCAGCATGTGGACTAAGTTTTAGGGGACCAGCCATTCTTTGATTGCTTTATGTGCGTGGTTTTTTTTTTTTTTTTTTTTTTTTTTTTTTTTTTTTTTTTTTTTTTTTTTTTTNTTCTTCATATTTTCAATTTTTATCGGTCTATGTTGTGTTATAGGTAGTCAAAGAACACCTAACTGAATCAAATCTACCTTGCTGCCCTTGCTGTATATGTCTGTATGGATTTAGACCTACTGATCACTTTGTAAAGACTCAGTGTTACCATTATTTCCATTCAAGATGTCTTGCTGGTCATCTCACGGCCTCAGAAAAAATATTTAAAGAAGAACAAGATAAATTGCCTCCTTGGCAGCAGACACAAAATTTTCAGGTAAAAGGAGATTTATGTTTCCATGCCATCGTGAGATACATGACTTTAATTAGTAACTGAATCGTCAGTCTTGTGAACATGATAGTAATTTATATAAGTGTCCCGACGACACATCTTAAAATGATTTGTTATTGCTAAGCTAAGGGAACCAAATTTATTTCAATAAACATAAGTGTTTGCTTTAATTTTTTGGTCTTGAAATAGATATAATAACTTATCTAAATTAATTTTACTTTTTCCATAAGTATAAAATTGAGCCTGTTGTTACGGACTTAATGGCTCTTACTGCTATAATTAATCAGATAATACTTATATATAATAAAATAATAATAGAAGATCATCTAATATCATGTTTTTACTTTAAGGAGTAGAAGAATATGGCAAGATTGTTTGGTTATACAAGTAGATCATTTTGAATAAGTTAATAATTGGAGCTGAATGATTTTTCAATCTGATAAGTTTTCAATCCGCCATCAATAAATTGCTAAAATAGGTTAAATCTCACTTAAGTTAGTTTTAATAAATAAATGTTTTTGTGATTACTTTTTTAGCCTGTGTGCCCGATATGCCGAGCAAGTATAGACTATGATGTTGGAATTCTGAGTAGAGCACCTCCCCCTCAAGATTTGGAGGAAGCACCTAAAACCTTTGAACCTTCTACCGAGCTGAGACTTCTTCAGCAGAGAATGTCATCACTTTATATAAGGCAGAGAAACAAGGGCGGAATCATTTTACATCAGGACAATACTCTTCTACTTACCACTGTTAGTAAAAAAAAATTACTCATTCAATTATAACTATGAAAAAGTAAATTTAAATTATGATCTATAAATAAACTCTCAATAGTTATAATTCATCAGCTCTAAGACAGTGAGAGTGATTCCCAATTTCTCATCCTTCCTTTCTCATCACCTCAAGGGAATGAAGTTGTTTCCATGGGCATCTTGAGGTCTGCTTTACCAAATTTCTGGAAGATGTTGATTCTTATTATCATAAAAGAACATTGATGACCATATTTGAAAGAAACGACTAACTCATAACCAATAACATCTAAACTAAATCTGATTTTGTTGAAAAACCGGCAATATAAGGTAAAAAAAATATACATAGTGATTCTAAAGTTAAATCCCGTGTAAAGTGTATGAAAAGTATTCAAGAAATATATTTTTTTTAGCACCTTAAATTTAAAGCTGTAATTAATCCCTCAAAATTGCCTCAAGGTATAATTTTTCTAAAAGCAAACAAGGTCCAGAAGTCTAAACGGATTTTGAACTCAAGGGAACAAAACAAGTAATGTCATAAAAATCTTAAAATCTAATTTCCATGCTATCACAATACTTTCTCTATATGTACAGCATATATATATGTATAAAAAGTAAAAATTGGCCAGACACTTTTTATATATTCATTTTCGCTTCACAGTCCATGTCTTAGAAACTATTTTTTGTGGAAATACTCCTTTCATAATATTAATTTATTTGTATATTTGTTTATTTAAGGACGAAGGAGCTGAATCTACTGGCAACACTAGATGACAGAAAAGGAATATGACGATTCAGATAAATGATTCTAGTAGCCCAGTGAGTTACTCTCACATCGCCGTTATTTCATCGTGTTTACCTTATTCTAATATTATGTCCTTTCATCGTACTGCAATACTCATCTAGATTTTTACATAAATTAAAAAAAAAAAACCTTTGATATAGTATCTATTGAATCTATGTTCTCTTTATATCATCGTTCTCTGCTCTTCTATATCATCGTATCTAATTTCTTTCCTACTTTTTTAAAATCTCGCCAATTTTATTATTCGTTTTTTTAATTTTAAATTATAGATAGATATAAACTTAAATATATCTATAAAATGATATTTGTTACCAAGTGGTTTGCCTGAATTTATTAATTTTATTTTTATAGGAATTATTTTCCTTTTAATCTTAATATATTATACTTTATTTTTTATTTTTATATATTTTTT
>KZ651054.1:214843-227472 GCA_001010745.2 Gerris buenoi | reverse complement strand
TACAGTAGTCGCCGCTTAATGTGATCACTTTGGGACCAAGGCCTAGTGATCACATTAACCGACTGATAATAATAAGCAAAATCTCATTGGTTAAGCTTTCACTGTGTTTTTATTGGATCAAAATATAAATATAAATAGATAACACTGGAAAATTCCGATATTCCCGCTAATAGCCATAGCCGCTGAAGCGGATGGGGGAAATAAAAATAGGAAAAGACTGTTTATTACGTACACATAGAAGACATGCGGTTTACACATTAGAAAATAATCAAATAATTGAAATGTCACTAAACATAATATTTTACATTTTTTTCCTTAATTCTCCTTACATTCTTTTCTCAGAAACCATTCTTTTAGGGTGTCCTCAACATCTTCTTCTGAGTCCTCTCCGTTTTCATTTGTGAATTTGGTTCTCATTTTTAGAGACAATCCCGATATCCTTCCGTTGTTTTAGAAGTTTATTCAACAATGGCTGAGAAATTTTCCAATTTAATTGCGGCTTTCCGCTGGCTCATCTTGGTTGAAAACGATCGTAAGATCTTAAGATGTCTATCTTCTCCTACGAGATGAGATCACGACGTTTTGAACCACTCATTCTTTGTATAATAATTTTTATAACAAAACTAATCGACTTCGAACTTGTATAAATGTAGTGTTAATTTGACTATAGAGTTCTCAGAAACGATTGAAAGACAAAAACAACTGACCTCTGTATAAGTAAAATGTCGTAGAAATAGGTGGAACATTTATGTTTAGATGTTTTTTTTATGTCTATGTAGTAATATAGAGGAAGGGAAAGGTGGCGTGAGATATACTTTCTGAGAATCCTGGGTGTTTAGACAAAACGCTTCTCAGTTTGCGGCAGCTGTAGTCGTTTCCCCGAAAATTATATAAAAAAATTAAACGATTTCGACTTGACTTTGATCACAATAAACGAAATACTGATAACAATAAACGGATATTTTCTAATGTATTGGTATTGGGTGGGCCCATTCCAAGCCATTTTGATCACACTAAGCGGTTGATAATATTAACCGTGATCACATTAAGCGGTGACTACTGTATATACAATTCTAATATGATAAGCAGCATTTAGATGATCAACTTGGTTGTCAACTTTTGTCAATGTGCCATGTTGACAATGATTATCGTCTGTGGATAGGTTGGTGATTGAAATTTGAAGTTTACAGGTTGGAGTAAAATTTAAAAAAAAAAAAAAAAAATCAAGTGGGACGAGCCTCTTCTTAACATAATTCACGATAATAACGAGGTATAACAATTCTTCCCTTATTTTAAACCCAAAAAACTTCAAGAAACTGTAGATTGTGTAGATCACTTACTAAAAAGTAATGTCTGTGTTAAATGTTGTCAACTTAAATGTCAATCTGGTTGACAACTATTTTGACAATCGAGTTGATCGTCTAAATACCGCTTTAAGCAATCTTTACAAGACAAATAAATAATTCATATAAAAATTAAAGAAATTCAAAGTGACAATAATGAATAAAATAGGACACAAGAATTGACAATAAATAAATTAATAATTAAGAATGTCCCTCTAAATTCCATCAATCTTACTTGGCACCCATATATTTAATAAAAAATAAATGCATAATTGCAAAAGGTGTAATATCATAAGATGTACAAGAATTTTTACAAAACCAAAAAAATAATTCATATAAAAATTAAAGAGATTCAATGTAACAATAATGAATATAATAGGAAACAAGAATTAATAACAAAATAAATCAATAATCAAGTGTGTACCTTCCAATTCCATAAATCTTACTTGGCACCCATAATTAATCAAAAATAAATGCATAATTGCAAAAGATGGAATATCATAATACTTATAAAGTTCCATAATAAATACAAAAATCAATACTGATAAAACTTTCAGATATGCTTCTGGATGTGGCCAAAAGTTAATAAATTGTCACTGTTTTGTAAAATAAATAAATAAATATAAAGCTTTCATTAATACAATACTTTTTTACCAGGATACGAGAGTGAAAGATATAATTATTTACAAGCTTTTTTTTTTTTTTTTTTTTTTAAATTAGTTATTTAACTGGAGATAAGGTAGATTTTATTAAAAATATTTACAGGCATTTTTATCTCCTGATAAAAAACCAAGAGAATTTGTAACCTTCGAGGATAAACTGTACATTGATGAGAAGTAATCATTATGTAAAACAGTAAAAATCAGTTAACTCCATTTTCAGAACTTTGAGTAAGTGCTAAACAAAGTATTCCTTATACATCCTTATACTATTTAAGATGTATTTTTAGGTTGTTTCTTTAATAATCTATAGACTATGTTTAAAAAAGACTAAAATGCCGTCTTGGTCAAGAAGCTTTTTCTACAACTTAGGTCAAATACAATTTTATAACAATTAAATTATAATTTTGAATCTCTGCCCCAAATTGAGCTACCAAAAAGTTTTATAGCCTATTACACCCACAGAATTGAGCTTAACATTGTACCCAAAAACCAACAAAGTCTGTCCAGTCGTTTGGACGTGATTGACACACAGACATAAACTTTTCTAAACTTGAATGTGTTATCATGACTACTCATTTAGTTAAAATGCAACATTTGAGCCTAATTGGATAAATGTACAGATACTACTCTAATCTTATATTGAAGACTGTGAAGGAAATTATTACCTTATTTTATTTAGGTGACTTTTTTGTTTCCATTTTATTGCAATTTTTGAAAATTGAAGTTTTATTTCTTATTCCTTAATACTGACATCAAAAAATGGGAAGAATCATAGATTTACTTTTATTCTAATTATAGTGATACAAATTAGTATAAAAAGTGAGCAGGATTTTATTTTTTTATTATTTTAAGTTGTTTTTTTCAATAATCATTAAATAGAAAATTGTACCTAATATGTTATTTAATTTCTCAAGAGAATAAGGCTATTTTAAAGAAGGAGATAACATAGCATAGGAGCCATAACACAATTGCCAAATAACGCCTTTTTGAATTATTCAATTAAAATGGTTGTAATCAAATTTCCCACACATTGATTTATTTACTTCTCATAAAGTACAGAGACAAAAAAAAAACAAAAAAAAAAAACATAAAAATCTTTGATTTATCTTTAACCTAATACACGTTCCTCTTTTTATTTAAATATGATTTTTAGTAAAATATAATTTCTAAATTAAGTTAACAGCTATATCCTTCATTAACAATACATCAATCTACCTTATCCAGTTTAAAATATAACAACTATATTTAAAGACACTCAATTTTTTTTAAATTTTTTTCCATCAAATAGATCTCATGTATAACAACACATTGATAATGGGTGAGGTAGTAAAGGAGGCGCAATTTAGAAAGTTATTACATCATGTCCTGCCTCCTTAAGAGTTCATAAATCCTCCTTGCAATAACAGTATTTACGCAAATGTTCCAAGTGATCTTCAACACAACGAGCCTGAGATCCGTACTGATTGATGCGGCTCACATCTTCTATCTGAAAACACAACAACCCAAAATCAGGAAGATGGGACATTTTTTTTTTTTTTTAATTATTCCAAATTTACACTAAATGAAACTTACCCTGAAAGAAAATTTATCTGTAGGAACATCATGAGTGGCAGAGAACTCAAAAACACCTTGAGAGGGGGCTGCTACGACTTTTAATTGATAAAGGACAGATGTGATTCTGAAATCAGCACCCATATGAGGTACAAAGCCATCAGCATCAGCGGACCTGAGAAAACTACGGAGGGCATCACTCGGCAGCAACTTAGCAGCCCAATCTATGCTAGATATTGTCAGCTCAACACAATCCGATGTGTAACGATTATTGTAACTGAAATAGAATAAAAAGAACATTTAAAACTATTAGAGTATAAATAGTTTGTGATAAAAAATAATTAATTAATCATATAAGAACTAACTTGTTAATAAAATGGATAAAAGACTTGGCAAGCCTCTGAACAGTGGGATCTGAAACACTGACTGGTTCCCAGTCAAGACATGCACACCAATGAGGTTCAATATAGGCATCAGCACATGTTCTTTCCTCAGGAATCTGCAACAAATACAGCGAGCGTTATTAATTTATTTATTTCAGATGCAGTTCTTTATTAATTAATTAAATTTGAAATAATAGAAACCATGAAAAGAGGATAGAGAGTATATTTACTTAGAAAAGGTTTATGCTCTAGGCTATTGACCTTTGGAAAGAGTGATTAACTTCTTAGAATAAAATAAAATTGCTTCATAAATTTTTTTTTATGTGATGATACTAAGATTTTGTGATTAAACTAAAATAAGGTATTTAATAGTTAAGGCAGTGCAACAGTAATGAAAAATAAGACAAAGAAAAATAGACTCCGTGCCGTCGTGTGTGAGTTCACATCAGGGTTTTATTGAAATAATTAATACTTAAATTCTTTGATTTTTAAAAAATATACTTTAAAATCAATACATATTTAAATCAAAGATGTTATGCATAGAGGCACCTGTTTTTTTCTTTTTAGTTCTTTTCATATATAATTTTATCAAAAAATTACAATTACTTACATTTTTTTAGGAGAATAATAAAGTAAAAAATAAGTTAACAGTAACAAAGAAATATGGATGCATAACCCATAAGGATAGAATGTCTTAATCAGCTCCAATAAGTTTATAAGTACTCCCTGGTCCTTATTGTTTTGGTTTAAAACTATGTAATTACCGGATGAAAAAGAGACAGAGAGCGTTGAGCTAGAATGTCAGCAATGTTAGTTTCCTTTTCTATTGGAGAATAATGAAGTACTGAGCGAAGTGTAGCATGTATATCAAAAGGAGTCGTCAACCTCTTTGAATTGGCTTTTAAGGACCAGTAAGCCTTGGGATAAACAGTTTTAAACCAATCTGGAACCACGAAAGAGAACCAAGGTAGTCTTTCCTCAAGTTTACCTTGTTGTGTATTCCTGATAGAAGCAAATCTAAACAAAATTTCAAGTTCTAGGTTTAATAAAAAAGTCAATAAAATAGCAACATAAAATAATAATAATAGAATACATTGAAGTTAGAACCTTTTTAATAGAATTCTTAATACGGTAAATAGATCTTAAGGTGTGAAATTTAAAACATTAATCCATTTTGATTAAGATACATTTCCACCCTTCATCCCAACATCATTAGCAGCAGTGGCGCACCCACGGGGGGGGGCTGAAGGGGCTGAAGCCCCTCCCCCCCCCAGAGCCTCCAAGAAAATATATAAACTTAAAAAAAATACTTCTTACTATACGAAATACTTGTAAGGAAATTCATGCATTCGTGTTTTTACTTAATACTTACTGCACATAAAACGCTAGAAAGTAACATTTTTAACTTTTACATGGACTTCACGTAACACCCCGGTCACCACTTTTTTTCAGCCTGGGTTTTAGCCCCCCCTAGACAAAAATCCTGGGTGCGCCACTGCAAATGTTTAAGACNTCAAGGCAGCCATTAAGTGTCATGAAGGCAGTGGCTGGACAGATGCCCTTCCATCAGTCCTCCTGGGTATACGAGCGTCCTACAAAGAACACCTCAAGGCAAGTTCTGCTGAGCTCGTGTTCGGTACAACCCTGCGATTACCAGGTGATTTCTTTTCCCCGCAACCCAAGGAAGAAAACCCCAGTGAATTCGTTCAACATCTACGAAACGCCATGAATAATATAAGACCTGTTCCAGGAAGCAACCACAGTAAGGAGAAAGTATTTTTACCGCAAGAACTAAAAACGTGCTCCCACGTGTTCCTGCGGGATGATACTGTTCGTGGACCACTTCAACAGCCTTACCTAGGACCATACAAGGTTATCGAAAGGGATCAAAAAACGTTTACCTTGGCAATAAGCAACAAAACCAAAGTAGTTACACCTGACAGAGTTAAGCCTGCATACATTTGGAACGATTGCAACTCAAACATGACCCCAAACACTACAATTTCAAACACTGCAACCTCAAACACAACAATTTCGAACACTGCAACCTCAAAATCAACCAACATGAACCCACCCTCGAACACCACAACCTCAAACTCTAATACTACAAATACGAACACGCCAAAAAACAAAAAAACACAAAAGATTGTATGCTTCGACTGCGACAAGCCGAAGCGATACGATTTAAGGAGGGGGAGTTCTGTGGCGAAGCCAACTTAATATTTTATTTAGTATTTTTTATTTTATTTTACACTTGTTTAAAGTGACTTATTTATTTTCGATTTTCATTATACATTAATATTCATTCAGTCGAAATATAGAATTGAAACAGATAACACTCTTTACTTCTATAATACCATCAAAAAAGTTACAAATAGATACTTACAGCTGTTGGTTCCTATCCAATAAAACAAGTTCATTTCCCGATGTTATTAGCCTCAGAAGGGCCACAACCAGAAGGGTAATAATTAATAGGTACACCAACCGCCGCACTCTGTATGTTAAAAACCCCATCCTGTAATAGCAAGAGTTAAAAATTATAAAATATGAATACACAGAAAACACATTTTGTTCATAGTGTCTGACGTAGAAGAAAGAAAATCCCAGTAATGCCAGTTAAAAGGTTTTATTTCTTTTCAAGTGTTTTATAAATATACTTTTATGTACTTACAGATAAAGGATTTTATACCATTTTCAAGTGTTTTATAAATATTGAACGGGTAAAAATGAAGATAAATGACACAGTGAATACAACCTTACACAAGCTTTCCTCAACGTGCTATTATATGTGAACACCTTATCTAAATACCAGAAGTATTAACAAGAAGTTTTTAAAGTAGTTTAGACTCAGACATTCTGAAAAAATTTCTCTACCTTCAAGAAAATCCAAGACTGAATTAATAGTTTTTCTCACAAAAAACATGCCTTTGGAGGGCTAATTAGTTAGACAACTAATTAATTGAGTTTGTATTTGTGCAATGAAAATTTCTGCGCCCAATTTCTTACTACTAATTTTTAACAAATTACATTGTTCTGCAAAAAAAGAAAGCTTCAGACTAAAAATGTTCTTTTCTGAAATATTTTTGGTGCTGAATCCGAATCTGAAGTCAAAATTTTTCCTCTACATACAGTTTTCCCAGAAAATTGTGTCTTTGGGGGGTTTTCGAGCCAATTTTTTGGGCGTTTGAACATCTTCCAACCATAAAGAGCATGAATCTAAAGTAAAAAAAATCTGCTGACCTTACTTTTTCAAGAAAATTGAAAAATAAGAAACAAAAAAATAAATTTTTCCTCAAAGTAAGTCTTTGCATTTCTATTTCTCTTTTTAGTTCTATAACAAATATTATCAATTTTTGTAAGTTTTTGGTAGTATTCATACTACGGGACATTTNTTAAAAAATAAACATAACATAAAAAGTTAACATACTTTTTTCCAGAGTCAGAAGCGCAGCGAACACGTACAAAGTCTGATTGCTCTAAGTTGTATTCTCTAGAAAAAAATCCTGGGTGAGCCACTGATTAGCAGTCTTTATTCTTTATTATGAATGAATGTGTTTCTGATAACTGTAGCTAATAAATAAAGATATTGTTTGATTAATTATGTTATAAAAACATATTAATAAATTGTTATGAGGAAGCTAGAACGAAATTATAAAGTTAGGATAAAAAGCAGTGCTGGTGTAAAACAATGCCGAACTGAAGAGCAGTTTTGTGTAGAATAGTCCTGCACCCTTAGGAACTGTTCCACTCTGAGTTGCTGTTCGAAATGGTTAATAGAAGTGGCCAAAGCCTTCCAGAGGCTGATAATCCTCAGATTATTTATATTATATCTTGATAAAAACAAGTAACTTTGATTAAGACTTTAATCCATACCTATGCCCATGATCACTCATGAATATCAATATGGTGTTATTCAAATATCCATCAGCATGAAGGCCAGTAAGCCAGTCAGCAATGTCTTGATCAGCTCCTCCCACCAGGTTATAATCGTCATGAGAAACTTCACCATGGAACCCAAATATGAACTTAGGTCTTTCTTTGTATACTTCCATCATACTCCTAGCATAGTTCATCATTATCTGGTACAAACAGAAATAAAAAATAATAGGAATACAGGACCGCCTTAATACGATAATTCAGACGATCCTCCATCCTCTAAGCCTACAACAATTATGGCTAGCACTGTGCACAATGTCAACTTGGAAAAGGCACTGAAAAATTGAAATAAAAAGATGTTGTGTTCAATATAGCTAACTGTTGGAAACTGAGGATAAGTCCAACTTTATATTTAAATGCAATTGTGTCATAAGCGTTAATTTTTTAATTACCTTGTGCCGGGGTATACTACCAACACACAGGTTGCTGAACTTTTTATAATCTGGTTCAGCTTCGACAAAAAAGTTCCTCATGTAATGATCTGTGGGTTCTTCATTGAAACCTTTCAGTCTGTATGTAAAAATTCCAACGTTAGGAGTATCTTCCATGTAAGCTAAAAAAAATAAAGAATAGTCAACTTTTTTCAAAGATTTATTTATTCTTCAAGATATTGGGATGAATGGAACTAGATTATGATAAGAAATACAGGTTAAAAATTAGATGGTCTTACCTACCAGTGACATATCCATTATTCTTGAATTCATTCCAAATAAAGGGATACACATTGCAGTAAGATGCCTTTTCTCCCATTCGTCTACGCGTATCTGGTAATTCGAGCTCAGTCTTACCTTACAAACATACACATTCCTACATCAGATAAATACATACATATACAGTAGTCACCGCTTAATGTGATCACGGTTAATGTTATCAACCGCTTAGTGTGATCAAAATAGCTTGGAACGGGCCCACCCAATACCAATGCATTAGAAATTATCCGTTTATTGTTATCAGTATTTCGTTTATTGTGATCAAAGTCTACTCGAAATCGTTAAATTTTTTAATATAATTTTCGGGGAAACGACTACATCTGCGGCAAACCGAGAAGCGTTTTGTCTCAACAACCAGGATTCTCAGAAAGTATACCTCACGCCACCTTTCTCTTCCTCTATATTACTATACACAGACATAGAACATGTAAACATCCATTTCTCCCCCTATTTCTACGACATTTCACTTATACAGATATCAGTTGTTTTTGTCTTTCAATAATTTCTGAGAACTCTTTAATCAAATTAACATTACATTTATGCAAGTTCGAAATCGATTTTAGTTTTGTTATAAAAAGTATTAAACAAAGAATGAGTGCTTCAGAACGTGTGATCTCAGCTCGTGCTACTCCTACAATCGTAGGAGAAGTTAGACATCTTAAGATCGTCTTTCGACCGAGATGAGCCAGCGGAAAGCCGCAATTAAATTGAAACCTTTCTCAGCCATTGCTAAATAAACTTCTAAAACAACGGAAGGATATCGGGATTGTCTCTTTAAAGAATGAGAACCAAATTCGCAAAAGAAAACGGAGAGGACAAGAAGAAGATGTTGAGCGCGCCCTAAAAGAATGGTTTCTGAGAAAAGAATGTAGGGAGAATGAAAGGAAAGAAATGTAAAATATGTTTAGTGTCATTTCAATTATTTGTTCATTTTCTAATGTTTAAACCGCATGTGTTTTATGTGTACGTAATAAACAGTTTTTTTCTATTTTTATTATTTTAGTATTATTCCCTCCAGTAGTGACTTTTGCTTATTATTATTATTTCCCCCCCATCCGCTTCATCGGCTATGGCTATTAGCGGGAATATCGAAATTTTCCAGTGTTATCTATTTACATTTATATTTTGATGCAATAAAAACATAATGAANTGCTGACCTTACTTTTTCAAGAAAATTGAAAAATAAGAAACAAAAAAATAAATTTTTCCTCAAAGTAAGTCTTTGCATTTCTATTTCTCTTTTTAGTTCTATAACAAATATTATCAATTTTTGTAAGTTTTTGGTAGTATTCATACTACGGGACATTTACATTTAATTTAAATAAAATTATAATATGTAACTATTTACAAAGGGAGACAGACAGATTGATTGTACCAAGTACACGTACTAATTGAGTACTTTATAATTACAAGCGTATTTCTTGGTTTAGTTCTGTTGTCGTTTGTTGATGAGGGGGAGGTCCGTGGTTAGAGTCGCTGCGCTGAAGTCTTGTATTCTCTGTCTGTTTCCCTTTGTAAATAGTAATTATAATTTGTTATAAAAAAAAAAAAAAACTTTTTCTGATTTTTACTGACATTATTCAAGATTAAAATTTATATGACCGAAAGGGGAAGGTTCACAAGAAATATTTAAGAGGGGGGGGGGAATGTTGTATTTTAGCATATTATATTTAATTGAAAAAAGTACTTACAAGTTATGGTTTTGCCAAATTTATTTATTATTTCCCCCCTCAATGTTTTTTGTGTTCAATGTTCACTATGAGGAAAAATCGATTTTCTTGTTTCCTATTTTTCAATATTCTTAAAAAAGTATGATCAGCAATTTTTTTTTTTTTTTTTAANAATATCGGAATTTTCCAGTGTTGTCTATTTATATTTATATTTTGATCCAATAAAAACATAATGAAAGCTTAACCAATAAGATTTTGCTTATTATTATCAGTCGGTTAATGTGATCACTAGGCCTTGGTCCCAAAGTGATCACATTAAGCGGCGACTACTGTATAATAAAATGTGATTTTTATAAACCAATAATATACTCAAATATATAAATTCTTAACCATACCGGTGAGAATAGGAATAAGTGCTTGAGGTGTGCCATCTCCTACAATATTGTAACCGTCTAAGACAATAGCATGAAGCCTGTCCTTTAACACCGCTGCACTAAGGGGAAGCTTTCGAAGGAAACTATTATGTGAAATAGAATCAAAACCAAACATTAAAACATTTAGTTTGAGAGCATCTGTTGGAAGAAATTGCCACCCAGTTCTATCCAGGACATCTTGATCATGTCTAACTCCAGCAAGAATGCTCCACCACCTGGAAGAAACAGAACAATATGAAGTATTACTCTAATAAATACATATCTTCCAAAATAAACAGAGTCTAAGATTGTGTGAATTCTGTCATCTCAGACCCTACAGATGAATTTAAAAAATAAACATAACATAAAAAGTTAACATACTTTTTTCCAGAGTCAGAAGCGCAGCGAACACGTACAAAGTCTGATTGCTCTAAGTTGTATTCTNAAAAGAAACAGAGTCTAAGATTGTGTGAATTCTGTCATCTCAGACCCTACAGATGAATTTAAAAAATAAACATAACATAAAAAGTTAACATACTTTTTTCCAGAGTCAGAAGCGCAGCGAACACGTACAAAGTCTGATTGCTCTAAGTTGTATTCTGTATGTGTAGTTGTTGTTAGGCCAGGGTGATTGGTATAGTCATTTGCTCTCAACACATCTGTTCATAAAACATTAAAAGGCAATGTGTCATTCACATTGTTAGTTCATGCTTTTTAGAATTTAAAACTTGGTTATTCTTAAAATGAACACTTACCAGTAAAGGAGCACTCTATATCGCCATGTTTGCGTTTAGCTTCTGCAGTAATCTTTGCAGTGGATCCTCTGACAGATACCCAGTCTTCCTGGCCACTACATTTAATTCTAGGCTGATCTTTGACAAACTGCATCATTTCTTTACTGAATACCTCCAGCCTTGGCCTCTTGCAACCATCCTTACCTCCTCTATAAAACAAATAAAAACACACGTATGTACTTATAAACAAAGAAAACACACCGCATAACACAGTTTTTGATAGATCAGATCATTGTATATAAGGTAATAATAATAAAACATATATACATATACTTAGTCAAGGGACAAGGTAAAAATATATAACTAAATAAAAAATTAACAAAAATATTTAATTTTTGTTTTAATTATTAACATTTACCCCAGTCTGAGATTCTTATTTCCATATTGAATAGCTCGTTCAATAGCCTTCCTAAAAAATTAAGAATAACAATATAATATTAAGGATATACTTAATTTAGAAAATGAAATAAAATTAAATAATAAAATAAATTAAGAAATATGAACAAGGAACACACTATGAGGAAAGTATACCAACATATGCCATGTTAATTTATTTGACAAATTGATGCTTTCAAATATTTCATGAGATATAATTTTTCACACAAAAAAGACAGTATTCAAAAAATTATTAGTTAAGGAAATCTAAAAAAGATTTCTTCTTCTAGTGGCTCAGAAAAATCATTCCATGTATTGTATGGGCTTCGTCTGTCAACATCAGGTTCAAGGTCACTACTACTAATGAAATGATAGGTTCTCCTTCAATATTTGTTACGAGTTTCTCCAAAGAAAAGAGTTGAAAGCAATCAGTGTTTACCATACCTTTGCAGGAATAATACGAAGTTCCTTGATATTAGCAATTGACATTGCTGGAGATTAAGTACATTTCCATGAGTTTTACTCAGGATCATAAAAATCAAATTGTCCACTAAAAAGGGCGGGACATGGCCACTCTCCACCAGTTTGATTTTTTCAAATGCCAAGCTATGTCCCACAGCAAGCATTTTATTTTTTATATATTTATTTATTTTGCTTCCGAGCTTACCGAAGGTAACGGAAGCATTGTGTTCACTTTTGAGAACAAAAAAGTTTTATGCCTCCGATTTTAAAAATTCCAAGACAGAAATCCGTTTCAGACATCAGGGAACATTTTTGGTTCCGTGTCTGTCT
>KZ651054.1:180560-212726 GCA_001010745.2 Gerris buenoi | reverse complement strand
ATACATTTGGAACGATTGCAACTCAAACATGACCCCAAACACTACAATTTCAAACACTGCAACCTCAAACACAACAATTTCGAACACTGCAACCTCAAAATCAACCAACATGAACCCACCCTCGAACACCACAACCTCAAACTCTAATACTACAAATACGAACACGCCAAAAAACAAAAAAACACAAAAGATCGTACGCTTCGACTGCGACAAGCCGAAGCGATACGATTTAAGGAGGGGGAGTTCTGTGGCGAAGCCAACTTAATATTTTATTTAGTACTTTTTATTTTATTTTACACTTGTTTAAAGTGACTTATTTATTTTCGATTTTCATTATACATTAATATTCATTCAGTCGAAATATAGAATTGAAACAGATAACACTCTTTACTTCTATAATACCATCAAAAAAGTTACAAATAGATACTTACAGCTGTTGGTTCCTATCCAATAAAACAAGTTCATTTCCCGATGTTATTAGCCTCAGAAGGGCCACAACCAGAAGGGTAATAATTAATAGGTACACCAACCGCCGCACTCTGTATGTTAAAAACCCCATCCTGTAATAGCAAGAGTTAAAAATTATAAAATATGAATACACAGAAAACACATTTTGTTCATAGTGTCTGACGTAGAAGAAAGAAAATCCCAGTAATGCCAGTTAAAAGGTTTTATTTCTTTTCAAGTGTTTTATAAATATACTTATGTACTTACAGATAAAGGATTTTATACCATTTTCAAGTGTTTTATAAATATTGAACGGGTAAAAATGAAGATAAATGACACAGTGAATACAACCTTACACAAGCTTTCCTCAACCTGCTATTATATGTGAACACCTTATCTAAATACCAGAAGTATTAACAAGAAGTTTTTAAAGTAGTTTAGACTCAGACATTCTGAAAAAATTTCTCTACCTTCAAGAAAATCCAAGACTGAATTAATAGTTTTTCTCACAAAAAACATGCCTTTGGAGGGCTAATTAGTTAGACAACTAATTAATTGAGTTTGTATTTGTGCATAGATGAAAATTTCTGCGCCCAATTTCTTACTACTAATTTTTAACAAATTACATTGTTCTGCAAAAAAAGAAAGCTTCAGACTAAAAATGTTCTTTTCTGAAATATTCTTGGTGCTGAATCCGAATCTGAAGTCAAAATTTTTCCTCTACATACAGTTTTCCCAGAAAATTGTGTCTTTGGGGGGTTTTCGAGCCAATTTTTTGGGCGTTTGAACATCTTCCAACCATAAAGAGCATGAATCTAAAGTAAAAAAAATCTGCTGACCTTACTTTTTCAAGAAAATTGAAAAATAAGAAACAAAAAAATAAATTTTTCCTCAAAGTAAGTCTTTGCATTTCTATTTCTCTTTTTAGTTCTATAACAAATATTATCAATTTTTGTAAGTTTTTGGTAGTATTCATACTACGGGACATTTACATTTAATTTAAATAAAATTATAATATGTAACTATTTACAAAGGGAGACAGACAGATTGATTGTACCAAGTACACGTACTAATTGAGTACTTTATAATTACAAGCGTATTTCTTGGTTTAGTTCTGTTGTCGTTTGTTGATGAGGGGGAGGTCCGTGGTTAGAGTCGCTGCGCTGAAGTCTTGTATTCTCTGTCTGTTTCCCTTTGTAAATAGTAATTATAATTTGTTATAAAAAAAAAAAAAAAACTTTTTCTGATTTTTACTGACATTATTCAAGATTAAAATTTATATGACCGAAAGGGGAAGGTTCACAAGAAATATTTAAGAGGGGGGGGGGAATGTTGTATTTTAGCATATTATATTTAATTGAAAAAAGTACTTACAAGTTATGGTTTTGCCAAATTTATTTATTATTTCCCCCCTCAATGTTTTTTGTGTTCAATGTTCACTATGAGGAAAAATCGATTTTCTTGTTTCCTATTTTTCAATATTCTTAAAAAAGTATGATCAGCAATTTTTTTTTTTTTTTTTAAATTTAGATTTGTGTTTTTCATGGATTGAAGATATATTCAAACGCTCCCTAATACATACATTTATAATACATTTTTTCGGGTAAAAAATTGGGCTGAAAACCCCCAAAAACACAATTTTTTCAAACTTTAGGGACATTTTCCGGAAAAACTTTACGTATAGGAGAAATTTTGACTTCAGATTCGGATTCAGCAACCTCCAAAACAGGAAGTTCAGATAAAATTTTCTTGGAGCCCGAAAGTTGGTTAAATTTTGTAGAACAGTGTTACCTCTAAAAAAATTATTAATGTGTACAATAGTAGTACAGATAAAAAGCTTATAACAAGAGAAAACAGTTTAATCTTGACAGTTTTAACCTATCTTATTAGGGGACTTTAAACTGAGTAAACTAAAACCAGCTATTATCTTAGACCTTGAATAGATACCGAACAACAACTAATTTCTTTTGTAGATTAATTGAGATAACAAACACCATAAAACAACATAAATATTTTTACTAAGAAATAAATTTAACATTACTGTAAAATAGAAGAAAAAAAATGTACTCAATTTTTTTCTACACTAAACATTGCCATTACTTTATGTAAACAGTAAAAACCTTGTTTTTGTATATATACAAAAACACAAGATAATATGTTATAAAAATATCACTATTTTTATACTAATGCACAGCAAAAAATAATTTATAGAAATCTTTATACACAAAACATAAAATTCAAATGCCACTGACAAACCTAAAAGGACCTCTGGGTCCAGTGGTTACAAAATGTGGTTGGTAGGTTCTTACCCCTTAGGCACTTACTAAGAAATGTTTTTATGATCTGCCATATTGATTCAAATGGCAGCTATATGTACGTATTTGAAACTGAGTCCTCTCACTTTAATTATCACCACCATTGTATTTGGTATGATAATTTCTAAAATAATATTTCTATCTGCAAGACAGGATTTTCTGAAATTTGATGGCTGGAGGGAATAGGGAAAAAGTGAAAATAAATTGGCCTTTTAGCACAATTTTGATTAAAAAATTCTAAAACATATTCCATTTAAATACAAATCTAACAATATAAGCTGTTTTCCCGGGAGAAATCTAGTTCTTGAGAAAATAGATTAAACCCGGACGGAGAGAGGCTGGGTTCGATTCTCCTAATTATTTTATTCTCTTAATTAATTTCTCCTAATCGATTGATCTAATTAATATCATCTTGTAGAAAGTTTATCTGAGTTGTCTTATTAAAAAGTCTATACAGGCCATATTTGCGACATCACAGCCTTCCCTCTCTAATTTTATGTCAAATGTTAAATAGAAAATTAAGGTATTCTTTGCTTAAAAATTCTTGAATAAAAATATAACTTTATGTTACAGTGACTTACTACATTCTCAATTAATTCGCATTTATAAATTTATAATCATATAATTAAAAAAATAAATGACTTTTATGAAGTCTAAGAGTTGAAACTTTTAATTATCACTGTACTAGTCATATTAACCTACAGTCTATAAGATTAGAGTTGGCACAATCAACAGGTGGGAAAATTTTGAGGGAAACGATTCTATTGGTCTCCCATGTTGAATGCAACTTCAGATAAAAATGCTCTACTCTACCCCTGTTCCACAAAAAAAATATAACATGGCAAAACCGATTTTCCCTTTTTATAACCCAAAAACTACCTTCAAGTTTTTTGTTTCCCGCCTTCGATTGTGCCAACTCTAATCTTATAGACTGTAAAACTGTACTAATCATATTAACCTAAAACTGTACCAGTCATATTAACCTAAAAATAAATAAATAAATAAAATAATAATAACAAAACATCACCTAAACAATGAGAAAAGTAGCCTTGTATGTAAGTAGTAATAAGTTTTTTACACTGTTTGCTTAGTTATGTTTAGTGAAATTCTATATCATTCAAAAACAAATGCAATAATTCTTAACTATCTATAATCAATAAGAAAAATAGTTTTAAAGATAAAAATGTAATAAAGCTATCAAGTACTTATATCATGACTATTATATATAAGTATAAATTATCTAGTCTCAAACTTAAGAGTTAAGAGATAATAATAATGAGGCAGAGTAATTATTAAGTTGATGGTGTGTCTAAACTAGTAGGCTCATGTAATTAGTACAATCAAATTCTTGATAATCAAATAATAGAGAATTTTTATAACTAAAAGTAAAAAAAATAAATAAATTTTTATAATCTTATTTTACTTTAATTGTCTCCAAAGCTTGTCAACTAAATTTGACCCACTCTTTTTGGGCTGTAAAAATGAAATCTTTAAATAATTAAATTAAATAATCACACAAAAATTCAATATGAAGAGTAAAGTTAAACTAGAAACATGTTCTAAAGTCTAGAGCTAAACTACCAGTAAGAAATGTTTAAAATAAAGTGAGCACAGTGGGACTATTATACATACAGTTGAGTCTATTTCCGGCAAATGCAATTACTATTATTTGTTATCAGTGAAAAAAATTGTATANTCAGACATTCTGAAAAAATTTCTCTACCTTCAAGAAAATCCAAGACTGAATTAATAGTTTTTCTCACAAAAAACATGCCTTTGGAGGGCTAATTAGTTAGACAACTAATTAATTGAGTTTGTATTTGTGCAATGAAAATTTCTGCGCCCAATTTCTCAAATCAGAAAAAGCCTTCTCCGCTTGTATAACAGCCGTCTGCGACGCAGCTACTCTGGCGTTCCCTTAGGCTGATGGCGTGGCATGGCTCTGAGCCCCCTTACAAGGGCTGCTTTGGTCACGTTGCTACAGTCATTACAAAGGGTTCCATTGATTTAACACAGGGCTGCAGCTGAAGGGCTATTGTCGTATCAGATGCCACATTGACATTCCACCTTATGACTAAAGAGATTGTAGGAGATAAGAACTAGAATGCCTTAAAAAGCTGTGTGTAAAAAGTGATTTCTGTGTGATGTGACCAAGTTAATCATCTATCAATGCACACAAATGTGCTAGAAAGAGAAATTAAAATCCGGTTAAGGAATAATGGTTCACAAATGCCATGATCCAGTGGAAAAGTAACAAGAACATTTTTGTTCTCATTTACTTTTGTCACCATTTTCTCAACAAGGTTTCTAGGAGAAAATTATGTGTCAATATACTGTGGCGAAGCCAACTTAATATTTTATTTAGTATTTTTTATTTTATTTTACACTTGTTTAAAGTGACTTATTTATTTTCGATTTTCATTATACATTAAAATTCATTCAGTCGAAATATAGAATTGAAACAGATAACACTCTTTACTTCTATAGTGGTGACAACCNAAATACAGCACAATACTGGATTGTAAATAAAGAGTGGTATGCACAATAATAGGAAACCAAGTGTAGCGATCAGTATGATGGCAAAGAGAACAAATTGGCTGCTTTTATTGTTTTATACTCAATATTCTGATAACGATGAAGTTTGGTCATAGTCATGTCAGACTAAACATCTTTTTTATAACCCATAGGTGTCATGGTCGGATACCCCAAGGTCAGATATGAGGGGTTCTAGTGTAGTCTTATATAAAATCCAAATACTACTTACTCACTTAGTCATTAGGCTATCTCTTAAACAACTACATGACCATGCTTTTTAGATAGGTTCCCTGTAGCCTCTAGGTGCTCACTAAAAATGTGTTATAGGATCTGCTATCTTAATTAAAGATGATGACCACTTATATTTGAAATATGATTAGACGATATCTCCATAACTAATTACACTAGAACCTCAAAATTTTGAATCGAGCTATTGGCCATTTTAATTCAAGTTGGCGACCATAGAGTTATTTGAAACCAAGTCCCTCCACTAACATAATTATTACCAATTCTTTAAAACACTAGTATTTGGTAGGATAAATTCTAAACTAATACAGTAGAACCTCGATAAGAAGTGCCTCAAGGGGATTAAGGAAACAGTCTTGTTACCAAGGTGCTCTTTTTGTTGAGTGTCGTGTTATCAAGGTTATTTTGGCTATCAGCCGCGTTATCTAGGTTAGGTTAATAGCATATTAATAGCGTTATAGAGGTTGACTTCTCAAAACGACTTGACTTGTTATAGAGGTTTTGAGTTATGTTGTGAATTGGAAATAATCCGTGTTATTGGGGTTGTTTGGATAATAATAGTCGTGTTATAGAGGTTAATTCAACATTATGTGTTATAGCAAACTCAAGGGTATTTGAAAATTGCACTTGTAATTGAAGTTGTCGTGTTATTGAGGGTCGTGTAAGCAAGATTCTACTGTAATTTCAGGAGAAGGAATAATAAAAACATTTGAACCTAAAGGGGGGAAATTGGGGACAAGTATAAAAAGAAGGGTAGATCTAGGCTGATCTGGAGAAGGGCTTTTTAATTAATAAAAGATAAGTCCAATCATAAAACTCATTAAGACTAACGAGCTAAATTTACAAACCTAACTGAATGCTCAATACTCTATTAAAGCCAGATTTACACGGTCAAAGTATACTTGGACCAAGTCAGGAGAAAGACTCCTCAAGCTGTGTTTTTAATAAATCCAGGTAATGACTAGATATATTACAGAAATAAATTACTGAACTATGTTTCTGGTAGTAGGGGGCTACCTGATATTATCAGACACTTAAACATTGGATTAGATAAATTAACTTCTCTAAACTTTTATGGTAAACCTGAAGACATTAAACATCAACAATATAACTATCAACGCTGTCATGCCAGCAGTTGCAGAGTTACCTCACATCATACAATATTTTGGTCATCCTATTTTGTCCTCATAATTATCATCGTTTTCCCTGTACGCAACAAACTTAGGAACATTATAAGTTCCAACACCCATCAGGAAAATTTCCAGGACCCACAGTCGTCACCATCACACCAGAGGTGCAGAATATGTCCGAACGCCCGAACGAGGTTCGAGGGAAATCGGGGCAGGGCTGGGGAAATTTTTGCAGGGAAAAATGGGGGAAAATGTAAACGAACAAATTAAAATAATACAATTTTGGGGAAAAAAGTATGTCTTAATGTCTAAGACTTATGTCCAACGTTTCTCCTCTCAAACAAATTAAATACTTACACCTTTTTAAAACCTGCAAGAAAGTAGAGGGGTCAGAAATAAAAATGAACACCCAGGCAAGAGCCCTTTACTTTAACTCGGCTTTGAAATATGTACTGACACCGAAGTGAGAGCCATGAATCGAGACGATAATGTTTAACTAAACAAACCCCTCAACTCTGTGAATTACACCTATATAATAATAATAATAATAATCTCCTATAACATGACTTTTTGTCTTTCTTGGAATTATCGCTCATATATTTTAAAGAAATATTGTATCAGTTAGTTTTTGAATTCGGTGACAGACGTGTCTAAGTCAGCTATTGTGTTTGAAATCAGTATATCTTGCATATAAATATGTTTTTTCAGGGTTTTTAGTATTTAATTTGTTTGTTTTTTACTTTCTCATATAAAGAGAAAGTATTGTGATGCCGCGAAAATTCGATTTTTATATATTTACACGTTTTGAGGTCCCCTGAGTCCAAAAAAGTGGTTTTTAAAAAAATGTATATCATCTGTTTGTGCAGACGCCTGGAGCCTAAACAACTGAGCCGATTTAAACGAAATTTGGCATACATGTTTAAGAAATCATACCACAAGGCGAAATTGAGAAATTAATTTTAACTCCAAATTTAGGGGAGCTATTTCCCAAAAACTTTGAAAAAACTTGAAAAAAAAAATTATTTCTCGAAAACAGTTCTGACGATATTTATTAAAAAATGCTAAAATGTAGTCCATTTAAAGCCGCATTCCTAGGAAATATCTAGTTCCTGACAAAATAGCTAAAATTGCAGACGGAGAGAGCCCGGGTTCGATTCCCCGCCCAGGAGAAGTTATTTTTATGATAAATTTTGATGAAATGTTCAATAGTAATTAAATGTACCTACAAAAACCAATAAATGGAAAACACTGGGCTAAGAAATTATGAACTCGATTATGAGAAAGTTTGTCTGAGTTGTCCCGGACCTATTTTTCACATGTACAATGGAAGAAAAATCTGGACCAATATAGACTGCTAAACATTTTAACTTTATTAAGTTTTTATGATTTTTTTTCATTTGGTTTATGGTTTCTATAAATAATATATGTGGCGAAATACTAAGTTATAAAATATTTTCGTTAATTAGGTATAGGTAGTTATCTATATATTTATGTATTTTATATTTTCGCTTTATAGACATTGTGTGAAATAATTCGATTGGTTTTTATCAGTAATCCAAAGTAATTACCTTCGTACCGCGTACCGTACTTCTATAAAAATACACGTAAAATTATAGCCGGTATATTTAAGTGCACTATGTCAACTTTCAAAAGTAAACAGCAGGTGAATAGTGCGTTTTGTGAATGGCAAGGAAGAAGAGACAAACTACGTACCTATACCATCAGTGGAATTACTAAGTAAACGTTACAATAAGGATACCGATACCATTTTAGGCTGTTATCCGGATAACATCGTAAAGTTCGATTGGGGAAATTTTAATGAAAAAAAGTATGTTCTGGGGAAATTTGGGGTATTCAAACATATTCTGCACCCCTGCAACACACCTATCAGCCTTCCAAAGGAAATCAGATTCTAAGGATGGAGGAGTTATAGAAGCTAAGTGTACTGAGGTGTCGACTTCAATGCAGACCACAGCAATACTAAGCTGTAAATAAACCCTGCATTTGTCATTGTTCTTTGTATTTCTCTATGCAAGACAAATCTCTGTCAGTACAGTGTAGTTATTTGTAACAAAGAGTACCCTTAGTTGAGTTATTACAAGATTGTAGAAACCAATGAAGTAAAATTAATATTTGTAATTTAAAAATAAAACGTTTTAAAAACTTAAGGCTCTATCCAACCAAGATAAGTTTTATATATATACCTCAGAGATCAACTGTAGCAAGTCACATTTTAGCAAAAGTAATGTTTACATGTCCGACGATAACTTCGATTTTAATAAATTTCACTTGCATCATCTAATGCTCTATTGGAATGTGCATGTAAAATTTTAACCAATCAAGCAGAAGTTTTTTTGTCGTGAAGTGATGCATTTTAAAACAGTTTGTTGAAGAAGGCCCGGCATGAGGATTAAAGAATAGTTCGGTTCCCTCACTACATGGCTCTTTAATTCAATAATCCTTTTTAACTATCAATGCATGATTAACTATTTCCTTAATATTCAATATTTAATAATGTATTACACCCACTTCAATGAAAGAGCCAACACGATGCCTAGTATAATATATTTTTTAATTCTCCATTTCTGTATCCAAGTCAGATATATTGGACATGGATATCACCAAGAGTACAAGACAACAAATTTTTACATTCGTTAACACACAATGTGTAGACTGAACACCTCCGTGAGAGTTCTATGACATTAACTGGCATAATCAGTGGCGGCAGTAAGATATTGGGCCCCCCCACAAATTTTTAGTGGGAGTCCCTCTATTTCCCTTCCAGGAGCCCCCCCCCCACACCGCGGGTCTGCGTCTGCAGGGCCCTTATCACTGCCACTGGGCATAATAGTTCTATTGTGAGAGAACTATCACCGTGAAAATGATGCTTTAAACACCATGGAAACAGTAACTAAAGCTGTTAAAATTTATCTTTTTAACATTCAGTATTTGCAGTGTAATAACAATAACCTAATAAAAGTAGATTAAAAGAGACATTTGAGTTTTTTGCATTAAAATAAAAGTTGGCTAAGCTTTAATTAATTTTATAACATACATACACACAAGAGTGATTATGTCTCTTTGTCACAATAGTGATATGAATTGAATAAAATTGTAAATCTCGGGCTTGACAACCATATTAAAGCTGTTTCTAAAAGTTAATGGTTAATTGATTATTTTCTAAAATATTTATTAATAAATTCCTTCAAGAGTCTGAGACAAGAGTTCACGATATGCTTCTAGTAATTACCAGCACAACTCCATTAATAGTAAATACATAATTTTCAACAATTAACCATAAAATTCATAATAATATAAACAATTTACAATAAAACCTACAAGATTACAATTGAAAGAATTCATCTCTACAAAGAAAATCATCTCTAACACTGTGATGACATCACCAATAAATTTGTTATTAAACGTCAATTCTTTCCTACAGTTTCTGTGGTAAACAATTTTTTTCAAGCTCAGCAGATGTATTAAAAGGATTATATATGTATATATATAAAAAATAAACCAGGAAAACTGCACTCACTTGAGAAATCTCGCCATTCAGGGTCACCTTTTTACATATTTAAAGTTACTGGAATGAGTTTATACCGGCTATAACATATACTAAAGCATAGTAAAGCTTTTACCATATTAATGATATAAAATAGGAACATAAGAACAATAGCCGGTACACATTCAAATCAAAATATTATACTAATATTAACAATACATATTTTACATATTATACAACAGTTCCATTCCAAAATTCTCAATTCGCACGAAATCAAACCGCCATTTACCGAAGCGATTCGATTGTATTTTGCAGTGCTTTCAATTATAACATCAAAACAATCACATCTGCAACGCTTATTTTTAACTATTATCCCCCCCCCCCCTCTCAAATACTATTTAAATTTTGAAATTGAAAAATGTTTGGGGCAAACTAATGAGCCCAAGTGAGAAAATTGTTCAAATTTTTTGGTAAATAATTATCTTCATTAATTCTAATTTAAAAGAATCTAAATTATGTGTGTTTCTTTGTAGAAGATATTTTTTTACTAAGAAAAAAACTGTCTACTATTCTGATTCTGTAATTTCGTAATCATTTCATAATGGTAACTAATTTATTTAATCAGACGTATTTTAGTAGTTTTCAACTAAAAACATACATTCGATTTTTAGTTGTTTTTTTTAGAAGAAACAAGAGATACAAGAAAATTAAAAAGCAATAAAAAATAACAATACAAAGGAATCCTTGAGAGTTGAGAGTACAGGTTATGATCTGTTCAAAAATGTTATTGATATTCGTTGGTTTTATTAATCGGGCCAAAACAAATGTTTTAACTGAAATCTGAGACATTTCTCTAACAATTATTGAAATTGAAATGAGATGAAATTACCATGTATATAGAATATATATCCAAAAAAAATTGTTGGCGAAAAAGTGTTTTCCTCAGCTATCAGTGTTGTTGTTTACCTCTCCAATTGCGATTTGTAGTTTTACTTATCTTATTTCTTTTCGTTTATTAAATTTAATTATACTATCATATTAATTTTAGAGCTGCAAAATGAATAAAAAAGGAGGTAAAAAAGACGACGAGCCGAGAATTGCTGTAAAAAACGCTGCTGATTTACAAAGGTTGAAAATAGAAAAACTCATGAAGAACCCTGTAAGTCATTTGTTTCGTCTTAATTTCGTTTTTCATTTCAGTATCAGTATATTTCTCATTGTATTTTTATTGTTTGCTATATTTTTATTTTAGTTTTATGAATGTTTATACTTATTGACCTTATTTTAATTTTTTAAAGCGTGCGGAAGTGATTATGATTTAGTTCCTTTGCGTCGCCAAGCGACAAAACTGTTACAGTGGGTATAACCTTTTCGATTCTCTTTTGAAACCCAAATTATCTTTTTTTTTCTTTTGGTCGATTCGCGATATCGCAAGTTTTTATTATTTTTCGTTATGTCGAAATATTAAATTATCCGTTTACTTTTTCGTCTTCGAACCCGTCATGATTCAATGAGGACCCGTTTTTACGCGTTGAAAATGTTTAAGTAGGTTGAATTCTTTCTCGATGACTGTTAGCAATGGTATGGACTTTATATAGACTACCTTATTCTTGAAATAACTTGTTGGAAGATACGGTGGTGAGATAAACTTAAATTTAGTTAAAGAAACCGTGTATATTTGTAAATTACTTTAGTATATAGAAAAAGTGCGAGGGAAGCTTCTTCCTGGTCGGTTGTATAATCCCCAAAGATATGTCGTCTAACAGGGGACAGAGCGGGGCCGGAGGAGGCAAACAGACGGAGCTGGATCAGATTTGGGGAGACCTTAAGCAAGGTATAGAACAGGTTTACAACAGGCAGGGTATGCCCAAACCTAGATATATGGAACTTTATACTCACGTTTACGACTACTGCACCAGTGTACACCAGCAGGTAAATAAGGCCAGCTCATCTAAAGGCAAAAAAGGGCAACCCACTGGAGGAGCTCAACTAGTAGGACTGGAATTGTACAAAAGATTGAGAGAATTTCTTAGAAATTATTTGGTGTCATTACTTAAGAATGGAGTTGAGCTGATGGACGAGGATGTTCTACAGT
The DNA here is from genome assembly GCA_001010745.2 of Gerris buenoi. Classification (NCBI taxonomy): domain Eukaryota; kingdom Metazoa; phylum Arthropoda; class Insecta; order Hemiptera; family Gerridae; genus Gerris; species Gerris buenoi. The sequence goes on along the minus strand of KZ651054.1, from coordinate 200,453 downwards.
TTTACACAAGGCAATGGGAAGAGTACCAGTTCAGTTCTAAAGTTTTGAATGGTGTGTGTGCTTATCTTAATAGACATTGGGTAAGAAGAGAATGTGAAGAAGGTCGTAAGGGTATATATGAGATTTATCAGCTTGCTCTGGTTACTTGGAGAGACAATCTTTTTAAACAACTCAACAAACAGGTAACAAATGCTGTTTTGAAACTTATTGAGAGAGAGAGGAACGGAGAGACAATCAATACAAGGCTTGTCAGTGGCGTTATTAACTGCTATGTTGAACTGGGACTCAATGAAGAAGATCCATCTGCCAAAGGTCCCAACCTAACAGTCTATAAGGAATCGTTTGAGAATGTCTTTCTCGAGGACACCGAAAGGTTTTTCACCAGAGAAAGCACAGAATTTCTTAGGCAAAATCCTGTTACTGAGTATATGAAAAAAGCAGAACAGAGATTGGCTGAAGAGCAGAACAGAGTTCAGAGATACCTTCATGAAACTACTGGAGAGCGGTTGGCTAGGACGTGTGAAAGAGTTATAATAGAGAAACAGATGGAAGTGTTGCATGCTGAATTCCAAAATCTTTTAGATGCAGACAAGGATGAAGATCTGAGAAGAATGTACCATCTTGTAGCTCGGATACCAGATGCTTTGGGTGAACTCACAGCTGGTCTGGAGGCTCACATAGCTCATATGGGGCGAACTGCAGTTGAAAAAGCTTTAGACGTTGCATCAAATGATCCCAAAGTATATGTGTGGACCATTCTTGATGTTCACAAAAAATATAACACACTTGTTAACACTGCTTTTAACTGCGACACTGGGTTTGTTGCAGCTCTTGATAAGGCCTGTGGTAAATTTATTAATAACAACGCAGTTACGCGACTGACAGGTGCCAGCTCCAAAAGCCCCGAGCTTCTTGCCAAATTTTGTGATATCCTTCTTAAAAAGTCGTCCAAAAATCCTGAAGAAGCAGAACTTGAAGATACATTAAACAGAGTGATGGTAGTGTTTAAATACATAGAGGACAAGGATGTGTTCCAGAAATTTTATTCAAAAATGTTAGCTAAAAGATTAGTGCAGCACATGTCAGCTAGTGATGACGCAGAGGCCAGTATGATAAGCAAACTTAAACAAGCTTGTGGATTCGAGTATACTAGCAAACTTCAAAGAATGTTTCAAGATATTGGTGTTTCCAAAGACCTTAATGAACAATTCAGGACGCATTTGGTGAATTCTAATGAACCATTAGACATAGATTTCAGTATCCAAGTTCTTTCATCTGGTAGTTGGCCTTTCCAACAAAGTTACACCTTCTCCATCCCTACTGAACTGGAGAGAAGTGTTCATAGATTTACTACATTTTACAGCAGTCGTCACTCAGGTAGGAAGCTTAATTGGCTTTATAGTATGTGTAAAGGTGAGCTAGTAACCAACTGCTTCAAGAATAGGTACACATTGCAGTCCTCGACAATTCAGATGGCCGTCCTTCTCCAGTACAATAGTTCAGAATCGTGGACAGTGGCACAGCTGGCCGAAAGCACACAGATAAAACCTGAGTTCTTAAATCAAGTGCTGGGAATTTTGATGAAAGCCAAACTACTTTACTCTAGTGACAGTAGGAAAGATATTCAAGAAGAAGAGGAGGCTTCAGACTTGCGCCCTGACACTGTTCTCACTCTCTTCACTGGTTACAAGAATAAAAAACTAAGAGTTAATATCAACATGCCGATGAAGGCAGAAATGAAACTGGAACAGGAAACTACACATAAACACATTGAAGAAGACAGAAAACTACTGATACAGGCAGCTATAGTGAGAATTATGAAAATGAGGAAAGTCCTTAAACACCAACAACTCGTGGCCGAAGTACTCAATCAGCTGGCACCCAGGTTCAAACCTAGAGTTCACATAATCAAGAAGTGTATAGATATACTAATAGAAAAGGAATATCTGGAGAGAACTGACGGGCAAAAGGATACGTACAGCTATCTTGCTTAAACATGCTCTGCCCTTCTCTCTGTTTGTATACTTATATATAATTACGTATGTAGTTAAATCAATATCTACTTTATTATTTTTTTCTTTTTTGATCTCAATTTGACGAGAGAAAAGAAAGAAATTGCAAGAAAAGAGAGAGAAAAAACATGTGTAAAATATTTTCCAACTTTTTTTTTTTTTAATTTTTTTCGCATACCGATTTAGACTATAATATTATATATATTTTGTAAGAAATGAATAAAAAACTAAATTACTTACATGACACTGTCAAATTTTGATGAAAAAGGTATTATAGGCTTTTTCAATTAAACAATAAAAAGCTGTTCAATAAACTAACAAATACGGTTAAATTGTTTGTACTGTTCATTTAAATAAAATAAAAGGAAACAAGAAAATAAATACAGTCAAAACAAATCAAACTACTTATACATATTTATATATNATATTTATATATATATTTATAATATAATTATAATTTAACTTTTATAAAAATAATTATAAATAAAATGAAATGTGTTAATTGGCAAATAATTTAAGCTAAAAAATAAATAAAATAAACTACATTGTTTAGTACAATATTATAAATAAAAATAAAGTTATTTGTTAAATATAAAACGAGTGAATTATGGTAGTGTACTTTTCATTGCTGACAAGCTCAGTGGATTTACACTGTGTGCAATTCAATATAGCTAAGCCCTAACCTGTTTCCAAAATTATTTATATCTACCTATTTATTTATATTTTTTAAAAATTGTTTTTAATGTGTTCAAATTTTTAAATCCAAATTTGTCCCCAACACTTTTAAGGATACTCTTCAAAGAAATAACATAATCTTTGTAAAAAATTATTCCCCCCCCCCCTGCCCCTTTTTTGCCATTTGTTTTAAAGGTTATAATGTTAGCAAATGCAAAATTAGTAATATTATAACAAATATTTCAGTGATTGTGGCCATTTTATTCTGACAAAAGAAGTAATTATTGAATTTCAACTTTTTGAAGGAATGTCTAGGTTGGAATTTTTACACAATGACTAGAGATTGAAGTAGAAATTTAAGTTTGTTTTTGTGACCTTAAAAAAACTACTGTCCATTGTTGAGGTTAAAAAAAAAATGTTAATATACAAATAAATCAGATTGTTAATGTCACATGTTTAAAAGTATTAATACCTAAGAATTAGTTATCTTTGAATTTGCTGGTAAAGAGAGTGGCTAACTCTGTCAGGCAAATTTTTGGTTTTAACTAATTTGTTCTCTGTTATTTTATTATTTTCCTAGTTATTCATTCATAAACATTATTGGCTAGATACTTAGGATCTATATTTTGAGGTACCTACTCAGATTAAATAATAGAAATAGGATTGAATGATAAAACAATAAAGTACCTATACTCATTTTACAGACCAATTTTAATCATACAATATAGTAACTGACTAATTCTCATATAGGGTTTTTTTACTTTAAATAAATTTCCATTGAAGATACATCTTTGTTGCCTCAAGATTTTGAAGGTTATAGTAATTATTGTATAATAATTAAATATAATTTTTTCCTCACTTTTGACTAGCCTAAGGCAGTCATTAACGTCTGAAAATTTCAGCAGAATTAGCTCAATATATTTATTCCTAATTCTCCGCCAAATGGAAATGGAAGTTTATATTCTCAGTGTGACAAAGTGATTTAACCTCCTATACCATCACCTAAAGTACATTATTCAATTGTACTTCTTGGACTGATACTTATATTAAATGCATATAATAGTGATTAATAGAAAAATAAATACAGTTTAAAAGGTTGATAATAAAAGTTATTGATTGGATTAGTCTTATCCATCCATTAATAAAGAGAATAACCAAATTTGTATAGAAAAATGGTAATTTAAAACATTTTACTAATTGTTGAATAATAGATTGGGTAACAAACATTTTTTACCATTTCTTTAATACCTATTGATTATTATGAATAAAAATTTAGTTTTCTTACAAGAGAACCAAGAGAGGATTGAATAAATTTCAGAAAAACAATGTTGAACAGAATGCTAGACCCATGAAATTCAATCAGCGAGTGAACTAAAGATCTATTGAAGTCCAAACTGTTTTACCTGTAACCTTTTATTTCTTATTTATGTTTATTTTAATTATCTTTGAGGGTATAAGAATCCTTGTTGATGAATGCTCTTCTAAATTAGCTAGTATCTACCATTTCCTGTCTATTTTCTTTTTAGTTGATCCCTTATGTTTCGTTATCTTCTTATTCGGTCTTTAGGGATGAAGAAAAGATAATTATTTTCTTTTAATTAAGCTTATTCCCCATACCTGGGCATCTTCAGGCTAAAATAAAATAACATTAACAATATTATAACATTTTTTTTAATGTCTACATTACTCTTAAGCCGGGTTTACACGGGTGGAGTTAAAAGGAGAGTGGAGTTGCAAGTAGAGTAACTCTACCCGTAGAAACCCGAAAAAACGCTCAGTAGAGTAGAGTGGTGAGTAAGTAGCTAGTAAAATTGGTAGAGTGGGAAGTAGAGTGCACTCTACTCGCTACTCTACTCTCCTAATTACTCTACCAGTGTAAACCCGGCTTTAGCTATAATATTGTTTATTACAACATTTTGTCTTCTGTTTCTTCTAATTGGCTCACATTGACCTGCCTAAAAAACAAGACAACTAGAAAATGGCAGGTCAATGTGAGCCAATTAGAAGAAACAGAAGACAAAATATTGTAATAAACAATATTATAGTTAAGAGTAATGTAGACATAAAAAAATGTTATAATATTGATTGTTATTTTTATTTTAGCCTGAAGATGCCCAGGTATGGGCGAAATGTTGCTTAATTAAAAGAAAATAATTATCTATTCTTCATCCCTAAAGACCTTCTAATTGGAATATGACCATTTCCTTGTTTCTTGTCACTATCATGCTGAACATGTTATATTAAATGTAAATAAGTATGTACTGATAAGTTATAGTTGTAATGTACCCATTGTGGAGTTCTATTATAATTCTAAAGAAAATAAATAAAAAAATATTAAATTTTGTTTGATTTTATAATAATTGCAAGTTCTTTTTAGATCCTCTTGGATCTTTAAGGATTACTCATTACGGCATTGAAAGTGGCTAGGTTTTACCTATTAGCTGTGCAAAGAAATGTTTTAATATTAACCTTGCACCTTAGCGTCGTGCTAGGGCGTCAATTCTTAGAGAATTGATTACCCGATTCCAAGGATCTTATAAAATACGGATTGAGCACTAGGCGAAAAAAAGTGTCGCCAAGAACTTGAAAAATCTAGTAAGATCCAAGTAGGATAGATTACCTTCCCGTGTGATTGTACAATGGTTATAACTGTAGAAGATCAAGAAGAATGGGAAAAATTCTTAGAAATTCGATCAGGTTATGCTTTTTCTTCCATCGCGTTAAATTTTTCTCCTTGTTTGGTAGTTTGTGATTTCTCCCTTGCTTTATGTTTTGTTTTCTCTTGTGTACAATTAATTTATTTTTTAAGTGTTTTGGACTATATTTAGCCAATCTTGTTTATTGTGTTTACAGTTACAAAGGTAAGTTGTTAAAATTTGTAAAAATCTAATTCTGCAATAGAAATAACCCGTTAACAAATTAATTAATATTATTTATTTGGTTAATAAAAACTATTCTAATAAATTAAAACTGTAGATTGAAATAAAAACCCTTCAAACAATAAAATATTTCATTAAAAACTTTAAAAAATGTTAGATTGGAACATAACCTTTCATTAAAAAATAAACAATGGATAACAGTCGGGAAGAAATTCGTCCTACTAATGCACACGCACATTGGTAGTTTGATGTAGATTTTTTCCAAGTTCTTGGCGACACTTCATAACCTAGGGGGGAATGCTTAGTGCTCAATCCATATTTTATAAGATCCTTGCCCGATTCTTCCCAGTGTATGTCAGTTTGTATGTCTAATTTTTTTTTCTTCTATTCTTTTAGTTGGTTTAATATTCTTGATGCTATAACTCCTTTCATCCTTTTGTTAGTGTTTTTCGCTATTCATTTCAAAACTTTAATAATAATTAAAGTTAAATACAATTGTAATTACCTTTATTTTGATACGGTATTCCCGCCCTCACTTATTGGTTCCAAGTTCAAATAAGACTTTACAGAATCGATTTCAGTAAAATATATTTTCTTCTCAAAAAAAAAAAAAACACTAATGAATTTATCTAGATTTGATTATTCTAGTTATTTGTTCTAAAGTTGTACTTGTGCTTCTTGTATTTTCTTTTTAGTGTAGGAAAATGATTATTGAGTCTTTTCTATATCAAATTTGAACTAATGTGATATATCAGAAAAATGTTAACCCGAAAAAATATCAAGGATAAGCCTAAATATAACTTATGGTTGAATAATTATCATCTTAAAATAATACATATTTTTCATCAGGGTAAATATGTTACTAGTTATTATGATGCATTTCCCCTATACAATCCCCTCATAATTAGAACTTCTTAGAAACACCAGTGATATAAGTATAACAAATAATCTTTGAGTGCTCTTGAAAAATGTGTAAGTGGATTTTGGTCCCTCCTGGAAAGTTCTAAGAAACCGTATTGGAAACTTACCATTGATGTCATTGTGTTGTCCTCTTTATGCCAAATCATGAATAAAATATGCAAAATTTAATATTCTGTGTTCATTAGCTAGTCAAACTTCTTATTTGTAAGCTAATAATATTCTACTAATAAAGCCTACACCGTGTTACTGTACATCACAAAACATGCATGTGCATTAAAAATGTGCATTAATTTTGAAAAGGTACTTCCCAAAAATTTGGAATTAGCACAACCATGGTTCTGGGATATGGTGATTTATATGGATTGGGATGCGTGTGACTAATACTTGTATAAAAAAAGTAAAAAATAATAATACTACACTTTTAAATCAAATTGGCATATAATATTTGTATTATAATTTTTTTATTTTTAACGCATTTTAACCAAAATAATTTTTCTTAATTACATGGAAAAACATTAAATCATGGATATGTGTTTGGGCATTTAATCCACTTATCGACATTTCAACGCTTTTCTGTCAAGTTGAGAAAACTAGTACATTTGTCTAATTGATAAAATATATATGGACCTTAAGGTGCGAAATTATGAAACATTAATACATTTTGATTACCATTTGATCTGCTAGAAGCCCTGATATGTTATATACAATTTAGAACTTCTTATAATATAAAAAAAAATAGCACTAATGAATACAAGTAAAAACCAACCTACTTCCTATAATATTCTAACCTTGAGTGACTATTTATGCGGGCTTAGTATACCCCATCATTTATAATAAATTGCAATTTCTCCCCCTTTCAATACTCTAATTTCAATTCCTAACCTCATATTTAATAATATTAAAATCCTATGAGATCACCTAAAATATTACATAGAGGCTGTAAAACTTTAAAAAAAAACTCAGACCTCAATGTATTGGGTTTTAGATTACTTGTAGTAATCAATACTCGTACAAAACAATATCACCTAAGAAAATAGTGTGCCAATTAGTGTGGTACTTAGCTTCCTCGCGTACTATTTTCTATACTTTAACGATTTTATAACCTATTATTGTCAAATTTATTTAATTTTCCACAGTTTTTTAAATCTGTCAAAATTTGAGACTATGTGATCATTCTAAAGAACAAATGTGTCAGTCTCCGATTTCAATAATTCCAAGATAGAAATCCGTTCCAGTTATCGGAGAAATTTGTTGGTCCCGTGTCTGTCTGTCAGTCTGTCTCTCGCTCATTTTTTGCGAACATATCTTAAAAACTATCGTACTCGTTTGATTTTAATGAAATTTGGATGGCAGATAATCATAGCATAATTATCCCATTGTTAATTGCTGGTAAGTTCCAACCTTCTGCACCCATTTGACACTTCCACATGTGCACACACATACATTTATTTACACCTATATTTTCAAAAGTACTCATCTGATTTTTACGAAATTTGGCTGATCGAAAGGAACTCACAGATCGCCCCAGATTAATTTTAACTGTCTGCGTTCTTTAAATTTTGCTAAATTGATACATACTTTAAATCATGTAAAAATCAAACAAATTTTGAAAACGAAGGGATAATATTCTACACACACCCCTGGTTGAAAACAATAATTTGCTAATGAAATTCACAATCCCTTATCCTATCTTTTTTCCAATTTAGGCAAAGTCTAGTGTCTTAATTCAATTCAATTTAAGCCGAAATTGACTCGGGCTTCATTTAATATAACGTGCTTAACACCCAGGCTGAGCCGTCAATCGGGCCTAATATTGAATGCATCTTAATTAATTTTGATGCATTATTTCAATTGACAAAATCTGGGCACGCCAGCAATAAGAAAGATTCATTGCACACCTAATCCTAATTCAATTCATTGCACTTAATTCTATAGCCAAAAATCCGGGCCTAAGCTTTCAATTGGGGCAGTCTAGTTAACATATCCTAATTTTAGTGCAATCACTGCGGCATCTCTCTGTAAGAGATGTAACTCAATTTAGACTAGACTTTGACTCAACCACCCATCTGTGCTTTTTATGACAATAAAAAAAAAACATCCTAATTCAATTCTAGGCATTTAATTCTATCGCCTAAAAATTTCGGGCTCAGAAGACTATTGGACCGATTTAGTTTCGGAATCCTAATTTCAATAAATGAATCTTTCCATAATAAATTAATTCCATGGATGAATCTTCCAATGAATTCCATCAGCCAAAATATAGGCCCAGCCGACAATCGCGCCAGTCTAGTGTTTAATAGTTTTAGTTTCATCGGCTAATTCCGGGGCCACGCTGGCTAATGGGCCGATTTAATTTAGGCTTCCTAATTTAATTCCATCGGCAAAAATCCGGGCCGAGCCAAGGCAATCGGGCCGGTATAGTTTTAGTTTCATCGGCAAAAATCTGGGCCCAGCCAGTAATCGGGCCGGTATAGTTTTTATAGTTTTAGTTTCATCAGCAAAAATCCGGGCCACGCTGGCAATTGGGCCGATTTAATTTAGGCTTCCTAATTTAATTCCATCGGCAAAAATCCGGGCCGAGCCGGCAATCGGGCCGGTATAGTTTTAGTATCATCAGCAAAAATCCGGGCCGAGCCGGCAATCAGGCCGGTATAGTTTTAGTTCCATCGGCAAAAATCCGGGCCAATAATTAGTAATTAGTTTATGCTTCCTAATTTAATTCTATCGGAAAAAATGTGGGCTCAGCCAACAATCGGGCCGGTATATTGTTTAATGAATTTAATTCCATCGGCAAAATCCGGGCCGAACGCATTTTGAATAACTAAGTGTATGAAGACCCTAAAATAATACATCCAAGTTATGTAATAATTTCCTGCGTACGCCACTGCAAGTAGGTATTGCAATGATAATACATAATTGTAAAACTTATTCAACAAATATTAAATTATTCATTGCTGTAGTAGTGTGTGACATGATTTTCCACTTAAGGGCTATTTTCTTACTATATTGGGTTGATTTGAGGGGAGTTGGTGAATAAATGTAGTTGCACTAGAACCTTTTACAGTTGCGGCTCCTGTTAGACCCCTTAGGTGGAGAAGAGGAGCTCGACAATCCTGTCTTAATGTGTGATGAAGAGGGAAGGGAGTTATGACCATGAAATAATTTTTAAATTAAATAGTCTTAGTTGACATGAGTTTGTGAAAATAAATATGAATATGATTAAAGGAAGTAAAATAAGAGGATTGTGGTAAATAAAATATGGGCTGATCTAATTCAATTAAAATGACCCGTCTGAATCCTTGAATCTAGTATGCATTAGTTTATTTTTTGTGGGTACAAAATAAACTTGTCCTGCTTATATACATAATTAAATTTCTCAATTATGTAAGGATTATGCTTCTTTATTTAATGTAAATTTTGAAAAAATGGACTATATAAATTCAAAAAAGTTTTTTTGGAAGTATTTATAAAAAAAACTATTATTACATATCTATATTTTATTTTTATCTCTGTCCATGATTTTTATCCAGAAGTATGATAAAGATTTAATGTTCGGATAAATAAAAAAGCATAAAATATTTATGTTGAATGTATAAAAAGTTCAAGTAATTAAAATAATAAAAGGTGATAGCAAGTTCTCTGTTTTTTGTTTGATAGAAGAAGTATGCCAGCACTATTATGTAGTGGTAAGTTTTTATTATTATTAACATGAATTAAAAATTATACAACAATTGGTCTCTTTCAAAGCCTTATCTTTGAGTGTATTATCAGGTAATGTATTTTTTTTTATTTAGGTTCTTACATAAAAAAATAATTGAGATCCTCAAATGTTAAAAGATAGAGACCAAGACCATTGGGCGAGGTATGAGTTAAAAAAAAAAGAAGTCCATGTGCACCTTGAACTCTATTGACGTCAGTGGAAGCCTACAGTGTTAAAAAGTAAATAGAGTATATAGATAGCTTGCACTTTATGGTTAATCACACACTCACTTTAAGCTATCTATTGTTTATATTTTGTTTAATCCTTTATTTGTTTTTAATCGGTCCCATACATCTTATACTTATATTTTCTTTATTATTGTAAATATTTGAGAATCTTCGAGGGTGGCACCCCAAAATTTAGAGTTAACATCAGTGGCGTAGCTAGGGCATTGGGGGTCCTCCCCTCAAGAACTCTTTGGGGCCCCTCCCAAAGAAAATTGATGAGAAAAAAAAATGGCTTCCGAACTACATGGGGCCCCCTGACAATGGTATAGAAGTATTATTACAAGGTACTTAAATTTATTAGCTCCAAAGGAGGCCCCCCATTGACTGGATTTGGGGCCCACTCGCGCTGTGGGCCTATAGTTACACCACTGGTTAACATCCATTTTGTCGATTTTGCTCAGGGTGTGATTTTTCTAAACATACATGCCAAATCTCATTGAAATTGGCCTAGTAGTTTTGGCATCATGCATCTGCACCAATGAGACAGTTTAAATCCCACTTTTTTAGGTTTAAAGCATGCAAATCTACTAAAATCTAATTTTTGCACAATCAATACTTTCTCTCTATACTCTGTATATGAGAAAGTAAAAAACAAATACTTTACTCAGTCTCTAAACTAACACTTTTGTTAATTGATTTAAAATGTGAAACATTTTCTACTCTTGTAGCAGTACAAAATAATATTTAAATATCACTTATGTTTAGAGCGTTGTTGCAACTACTTCCTCTTCCTTAACCATGGCTTAAAAAAAGATTCTTCCTTATATATCAGTATCATAATCCAGAGGTAAAAAAAAAAAAATTAAAAAATTGGTTCCAACAAGACAAAGCCATCTGCAGAATATATTAAACATATTAGCCGTTTTTATTGTATTATTATTTACCTACAATAGGATAGTCATCAACTAATATTGGTTGATTTTTAGGATAAGGAGGTGATGATACCAGACAGAAGCAAGGAAAAGAAGATTCCAACTGCTCCAGAATTTATACGCAATGTAATGGGCTCTTCAGCAGGAGCAGGAAGTGGGGAGTTCCATGTGTATCGTCATCTCAGGAGAAAGGAGTATGCCAGGCAAAAATTCATACAAAAGCAAAAAGAACAGGTAGGCTATTTCATTATTAATAATAAAAATACTCCAATTACATAGGGTGTAAAAATAGTCCGCCTATTATTGTGGCACATAGCTTCCTAGCTTTTACTTCATTGATGTTATGCTTTCACAACCGATTATTTCCTAATTCATTTAATTTTCCCTCTCTTTTTTTTTATATTAAATCTGTCAAATTAGATTTGATAACTTACAAGGATAAAAGTATCAATTTTTTCCCCAAAGATTGCTTATTCTAATAAAACTAGTTTTAATTATTTATCAATCAAATAATTAATTTTGCTACACAGGTGTAGGCAAAGCAAGCTCACTGTAAATAAATGTATCAGTTATCTGTAAAGATGTTGACTGTGGACCCTACAGTCTATCCCAAACGAGAGTTAGTGTGTTGACAGCACGGAAAAAACTAGCAAATGGGGTGGGGAGTCAATGAGAGCTTGAAATTTCCCCGGACAAAAGGGCAGGCCAACTAGGCAAAGATAAATGTCTCTAGTGGAGGGGAGAGGCCCCCTAACCACAGACCTTGTGGCTTTATTTTTTTCCCTCAGAGAGGTTGGCTGATCTGTGTCACTTGATTTCCCACGCTGTCAACGCACTTGATTTCCCACGCTGTCTGTTAACTCTCATTTGGGTCAGACTGTACAACGAAAGGTGCAGGGCGTTCTAGAGTTAGCTGGGGGTATAAACTGAAAGGAAGATGAAAACTTTCTCCACACCCAAATATATTCTACAGTAAAATAAAGCCTTCAGAGGAGAGGCTTTTAAGTGTCAAAAGCTGAGAATGATCCAAAAACATTATGCATAAAAGCGTTCGTTTAATCAGCGATTACAAGTTGGTAGAAGTGGGAGAAGTTGGTGGATGTTATGTTAGTAGTATGTGTGGATGTATGTTGTTAGTTGGTATGTATAATGGTTTCAAATATAGTTGTTAAGACGATTGAATTTTTATTTTTAGAACCGCTTAGATGATGAGTACCTTCAGAAAATCAAAGAGAATCAACAAGCTATTGATGAGAAAACGGCCAAAAAAAGAGCTAAACGGCAAAAGAATAAAGAGAAGCAAAAGGCAGCAGCTAAAAAAAGAAAGCAACAGGGGCAGACGCAGACAAACAACCCAAAGGAAAGTGAGGAAGATGAGAGTGATGGAGAAGAAGAGGAAGAAACTAAAAATAAAGAGAAATCTAATGAAGAAGAAAGTGAAAATGCCTAAAAACATAATATTTATACAATTTCCCTATGGGCAACCATTTCAATTTTTTTTTTAATAGTTACTAGAATTAGGTAAAGGGTTAAAAAAAATCTAATGTGAGAAGCACCAGCATTTTTAATTCATTTTACCAACAATTATACTTATTTTTTAACGATTACACCATTATAAGAAAATTGTATTTATAACACAAAAATGTCAAATTATACCAGTAATTAATTGATTATTTTATATTAATTTGATTATAGATCTAAACACTCATTAAATATTTTGCTGGGAAAAGCAAGAATAAATACTATACCCCTCATTCTCAAAATTAAACCCCCCCAAATCAAAGTAACCCATTAACAAAATAAAATCTTATGAATACAAAAAATAAATATCTCTTATATAAAAATAAAATTAAAATCTTAAAAAAAGTAATTTCTAACATAATGTTAAGTAAATCATTAAATTCAATACATATAATAAATAAAAAAAATATAAGTATGAATGTGATGATAGTGTGTTATGTGTTTTTAATAAATTTTTACAAGTAACACCCAGGCTGAGCCGTCAATCGGGCCTAATATTGAATGCATCTTAATTAATTTTGATGCATTATTTCAATTGACAAAATCTGGGCACGCCAGCAATAAGAAAGATTCATTGCACACCTAATCCTAATTCAATTCATTGCACTTAATTCTATANAAAAAAGAAACACATAAAATTAAATTATTTTCAAATAAGTTCGGGGAATAGCAAAGCAAGGTGTTGGTGCTCGGGAATGCCTTCACTAAGAGGCGAGGGAGCAGATTCGTATCCTTGATCTGAATGAGGTGACGATGGTGTGAGGTGCTTCTCATTATCCTGAGCTAGGACAGGAGATAACGATGTTTTGCTAGACATCGGTGTCTCTTTAGATCGAGTCATGGTGTAATCATGATCGGTCGTAATTACTATTTCAACAGCGTCTTCTATAAGCACAGGGGTGGAGGTCTCCATGCTCTCGTCCCTCCCCCAGGTCCCCACCATCTCCTTTCCAGCTTTTTCCTGCAATTATAAAAAAAAAAAATATTATCAGTAAAAAATTATTGTTCAGTTTTGCATTAAATGCACATTTAATACTAAGTGGTTGTAAGTAAAAAAATATAAAGTAATATAATATAGGGGAAAACTTTTTGACTTTGTAATTTTGTAAATATAATAAAAACTAACAGCTAAATCCTTATAAATGTATTTTGATTTAACTTTTTATTATTACAGTAAAACTACAGCCTGGAATAAAATAAAAAATTTTCTTTAACAAGAATACTAATCTGACCATCATAATCAAACAGAAGTAATTACAATTACAATATCAAGAGCATTCATTTTCTAGAATTAAAAATAAAAAAAATATAATTCATGTTATTTGTTATTCAATAAGGATTAAATTTGTTTGTAAAAGATATTTATCTCCTAGTGCACTTTTACAACTTTTAGAAATGTAAACAAAAAAAAAATCACAACAATTTTATGAATTCATTATATAACATATTTTTAAATAAAGGAGATAATCTATGCAGATAAGGAAAAGAATCTCCACTTTTAAAATATTTTCAAATAGCAAGAGGAATACTTGGAATATTATGTAATACTGATAATCTACTCTAAATTATTTACACATTTTCCTCATATTTGGTCCCTCTCTCAATGATCTCTCTTGGAGACATTATAAATTGTAAATTTTTCAGAAATGTATTCATGTCAAAAGGTAAATATTGATATTATACATGAGATATCATGCAAGTTACTATAAATTAAATTGAATCATAGTACAATGAGAAAGTATCTCACACAGTTATTATTATTATGAAAGGACAATTAAGATACATTCTTCAAAAAAGGAAGAATATAACTATTATTAATAATATATTTATGTTGAAGCATGTATAAAAATAAATAAATAAAATAAAGAGAGGTCATCACCATCCCAATGATGAAAGAAATTCCATAATTATTTACCTGATCTGGGGAAGGAGGGAAGAGTTCTGAAGCAATGATATCAGCAAGGTCTTCCGCCATGTCATAGTTGGTGTCATCTTGATCGAGGCAGAGATCTTTTGAGAGCCAGTCCAAGATGTCAAGGCACTCATCAACGCGAGAAGAGTCAGGGTTCGATGATGTGTCATTAGTTTGGCTCGGTGTTGTGATGCTAGTTTCACCTGAGTTGATCTGAGGTACACACCCTGCTGCAGAGGGTCAGTGGACACTGCGGGTCCAGAAGGGGTACTCTCATTCACCACAGGTAATATAACGTCATTTTCACGAAGCTTCTTATTTTCATCTTCTAAAAGAGACACTCTTTCAGTTAATAATTTATTCTGAAAAAGATAAAATATATATTATTTTTTCCCTCCAGTAATCTTCAATATAGTGTGATTATTAATTTTAAAAATATCTAACTGATAATTAAATAGGTATATACCTCTTGTTGTAGCAGCCTGACTGCTTCTTCTAAACTGGTGACATATGCTTTCTTTCTATCTCTCGATGTTTGTGCTGCCTCCCTATTTTTAAGCTTCCTGCAAGATTAATTTTTTAATAGTATTAAGGTCATAAACAATTTCATATCCAATAACAAAGAACATTTTACTTATGCCTCATAAGCAAAAACAAAAATTCCAGTATCTTATTGTTCCCTTCTATGTAACAGTTAGTATTTTGGGAAATGATCCCTTTATAATTTAAAATGTAAGAAACACAAGGATATATGAATCACTCATACCATCAACAAAATTTTTAAACAAATTTCTTGCCATTAAGGTTATTTATTTATTTTTATCTCAACTTTTATTATTATTAATTAGTTAGCAGCTTTGTCTGAAGATATTGGAATATATGGCACAACTCTTAGCTTTAACACATTAGAGTAATACCTGTTTATTTAATAAATAAATAATATAAATTTTGGAGGTATTGACATCTGACATCATGATACATGTTAGAAAATCATGAGGGACGAGCAACCCTTTTGAGGCTTTAGAAACTAGGGCTAAGTCGGATTGTATGTGCCCCAAAAATATTTTTTTTTAGATTTTTACCTCTACCTGGTTCATATACAGGAGGGTTGTTTTTCTTCAGAAAATGAGCGGAGCACCTCGAAGCGGTGTGGAGCAGCTATTGAAAATTCAAGGGTACACAAAATTAAGGTTTTTAATTTAATATACGGGATTTTATCACCTAACCTCAAAGTGGGGCACGTACAATCCGACTTTACCGAAACTAGAAAACACGCTGATTTAATATGTCTATGTCTATAGCAGGTTAATACTTGCGTAGCAATTATAGTAGCATTGGATAAATTATGCTAAAAAAAAAAGTTTGGACATTTGCAACTATTACTGTAAACTCTAAATCATATTATGTATTATTCTAATGAAATAACAGATCAAGGTCAGTCAGAAGAACATAACATATTTTGATACCAAACATCGAGTGCTACAATTATTGTAAGAACTTACTTTCACCTCATTTTTTTTTCCTTTATAGCTAAGATCATACACCCCTTATTTTTGTTCTCTTAGGAAATTGCAAAACCAATAATAAAGATACGAAATGTAAATGTACAAAAAAAGAAAGTTACTTTTGCGTTGTTCTGATTGTAAGCGATCGCAAGATGAGATTTTTTAAATATATTATTAAGAAAAACCAAAATATGACATATGAAATTAATTTACATCAGAAACTGGATGACTAATGGGGAAACCTCAACATAAATATCAGGAAAGGTGAAAGTAATTACACGAACGCTGTATTTAAACCGACTAAACTGATATTTATAAACGACTGTAATTAGACAGCCAAGAGCAACAACTATCTTTGTAAGTTAGATTATATAAATGCATTATCGGCTATTGTAGCTTTACAATAGACTGCAATTACATATTTAATCTAAAGCATTTCATTGCCTATAATATTCTGATGAAATAACGTATCAAGGTCAGTCAGACAACCATATGGATATCAATATCAACAGAACTAAAATTTTTATAACAACTTACTTTCGCCTCATTTTTTCTTCATTGCTGAGGTGGTCCAGTCGCCTCTTCCGCAAGGCTTTTGGGGCGGCTTGAACAATTATTTCCTGGACAGGGCAGAAGCCCACGTCCTGGCTATAGTTAGCTGATGCGATCAACATTTCACGGACTTTATCTGAGCTGTCTAAATTTCTGCAATAAACTGATTTTAAAGTTTTGTCGATTCCCATACCGAATTAGTAAATTAAAATGAATGAATTGTAGTGAAATTAAGTTAAAACAAAAGGAAATGTTTACTGGGTTCGAACCATTTTGGACCAAACGATGTTTACTATACAAATATATGTCAAAGACTGATGACTGAATGAAAAGGAAAAGGAACTGTTATCTCCGGCGCTTGCGCAGATTGCAATAGAATTGCGTCATTCTTGGTGATTTGGAGGATGAGGGGCTCAAGATTAACTTTTCATAAAAAGAAAAGCATTGACTTGAAATATGGATGCATGACTATAAATTCTCATCCTCGAAGCAAATTAAGTTAATAATTTAAACCCTAACAAAGTGTTAAATTTTTAAATGATCCATAATAGACTGCAGTCAATATTTTTTTAGGGGTGATACCTCTTGAATGATACCCTTACATTTTACACGATACCTTGTTTGAGCTCAGAAAATAGCTTCATCGAGTTTATTCTGAATAAATAAAAAAATAATTCTACTATAAAACGCTTATCAGATTTTTAAATGTTTAACTCCATTGAAATAAAGTATTAATCTGGTCTATGATTAGATTATATTAAATAGTGGTTGAGAATGTATGTTATTACGACCATGAAGTCATTGTCAGCTGATATCCGTTATCAGAATAAATAAATAATCGTCCAATCCTTCATTTCCACTTCACACCTCATTTCATTCTTTTTTACAAAAATGTTATGAATGTGAAATTCAAACCTTGAGAGTCATTAGTTTTGATGTAGAGATTTAATTTAAAATTTGAACTGTTCTGTGTTATTTCCGCATTATTCCTGTAGATTGAACCGGTGATGGAGATCCCCTTATAATATCATTTGAGCAATGTCTATCCTAGAGTTCTTTAGAATAATCGAATTCTAGTTGTTCTTAAAATCCCTCGGAAATGGCTTACAATTCACTTATGCTTGAGTACATGCAGATGCCCGTGGTTACGCGGGCATACACATCTGTGTGTGTCCTCACATCATTTGCTGTGGTATGTAATTAAAATAAGACATTCAAATGTTGTACTACAACAGTGTAAGTGTTATTGGCACTAATGATAATTATTTTCGTTCTTTTTTAGCAACTTGATTTAGTGTCTCCGTTTCAACTTTACTTTAATCCAATATTGATATTGCGCCAGTACCAGGTACATACCTCAATTTCTTTGTACATTTTTTATTGTTGTTGTCGACTATCTCATTTTTCTATACTAAAGTTTGTCTTAATTTTTACAGGTATGGAGGTTGCTCACGACTTTCCTGTTCTTCGGAACATTTGGTTTTAATTTTTTCTTTAGTATGATCTTCACATACAGGTATTGTCGAATGTTAGAGGAGGGAAGCTTTAGAGGGAGAACTGCAGATTTCGTCATGATGTTTATATTTGGAGCTGTGTGCATGATTGTATCCTTTTTAAACATAACTAATAGAGTCACATTTGATATCAGTCAAAGGTTATTTAGTTGTTTTAACTCTCCTTGTACTTGATATTTCTTTTTTTTAAAGAATATACTGAATCACAGAATGTTTTAAATTCTAAATTTTTCCTGTATTTCATTGTCACAGCTGTACTTTCTAATGTACAAATACCACTCGTCTAAATGAACATTTTATGCTTATACAAAACAATAGATACATGAATTCTGGTTTAAAAATCAAATTTTTATTTTGGCAGGTTAGCATTTTACAGTCTTTATTGGTTAGAACTTGGAAAGTTGTCAATCAATTTTCTTATTTTATTCTTTATGTCTTTTATCATTGAGAATGTTAAAAATTTTACAGAGATTTAGTCTTAAATTTAAATCTTAAACTAGGGATTGAGTTAATTTTGCTGAAACCTTTTTGGTCTACTCTCTGTTAGGATTAAACTGATAGAAATTATATCTCAATACTGTCTGGAATTGAATGGATTTGTGTCCTGTGCTTGGACATCTATGACAATTTTTCAACAAAGTAGATACCAAATATTGAAAATCTTAAAATCAACTTATTTTTATCTCAAACTGTTAGTTTTGTAGAAATTTGAGATGACTTCATCTGTAGAAATTAACTGGTTCCTTATCAGTTAGCCCTTAGTGACATGGGCTGGCAGATTGAGTGCGCCACGACTAAAAAGGTTTCTGTAAATCACAGATGCATGATGCAAGAATAATAAACCCTCACTCTACCCTACAACTATAGATAGAGACCCCTAAAAAAGACAAAACAGTCTGCTTTATTTCTTCATTCCGCATTGTTTTGCCACTCATGCTACCATGTCCGGTAGAGAATTTCTGCCACCCGATCAATATTTTTCGATATATAATCTGGATTTGATATACAGTAGAATCCCAATATATCATATCTTCAAGGGGTCGAAGAAAAAATACGATATATCGAGTAGTTCACTAAATCTGGATTATGAAATTTTGATGGTAAAAAAAGAAAAATTAATGTAATAATAAAGACGTATTTATTTTGCACATAAAAATACACTGTGTATGATCATAAAAAAATTAAATATGTACTTGGTTTAAAAAAAAAATTATAATTTGTTTTTTCGAATTAAACCATTTGTTCGGGTGTTATCCAT
The DNA here is from genome assembly GCA_001010745.2 of Gerris buenoi. Lineage (NCBI taxonomy): Eukaryota > Metazoa > Arthropoda > Insecta > Hemiptera > Gerridae > Gerris > Gerris buenoi. Next base: position 180,845 of record KZ651054.1, on the reverse strand, counting down.
AGCATTTTATCCGAGTAGAACAGAAGGAGGTAAACAATCAAATCTTGGAAAAGAGTCCTCTCCTTTCATATATGTTTAACCGCGATTTTTCTCAGAATTATAAGAGTTATTCCTTCATCTAGAATCTAGGCTGTCCAGGAATTACATTTGGTTTGGACACAATCACACTCTCCCCCCTAAGTCTTTGTTTAATGCCGATCAAATGTCACGCGAGAGTTCTATTTTTTTCCCCGAAGAATGTTCCCTCCAATAGGTTCCTTTGCGATTCGGAATTAATAAAAAAAA
>KZ651054.1:143383-180127 GCA_001010745.2 Gerris buenoi | reverse complement strand
TCTAAGGCCCTCCGCACACGGAGCAACTCAAAACAAACTCAACTGAAAACTCCAGTCATTTTTGAGTTGACAGAAAGGAAACCCAGTTTGTAATAAGTTGCTCCGTGTGTGGTGTCCCATTGAATTACACAGGTTGAAACTCATAGTCAACTGGTTGGTGATTTGAGTTGGTAATCAGTTTGTTTTGAGTTGCTCCGTGTGCGGAGGGCCTAAGGGTTAAAGGTGATGGTTTTAATGTCACTTCTGTATTATGTATCATTTGATTATAATTTCCTTAAATCTTTCAACAGGTGGCTGGTTTCTTTGTTAACCTTTTATTTTTAGGTCAAGCATTAACAGTAATGCTAGTGTATGTGTGGTCTCGCCGAAATCCATTTATTAGGATGAACTTTTTTGGACTGCTCAATTTTCAGGTATTTTTCTAGCTAATTACAATATAATTATTGATTAAAATTATTATAATTGTTAAACAGATTTATTAAATTTTGGAGTCTTCAGGAGCAAATAAATACTCATTAAAAAATTGTTAAAATCCTTTTAACACTAAGGAGGGCCTCGTGGCCTGGGTTCCAGGGGCCCTGATGCGCCAAAATTATTTATATTTTACATTAATATTTATTTATATTGTCTTACATCTGTGTATGGGAGGTAAAGGGCACTATGTGCCATAGTGTTAAATTTTTCGGGAGAGCTACTTTAATGATTTTTTTACTTATTTTACCTCCCCAGCATGTTGGTTCATAATGACTTTTCCAACTGGCTAAATACGTGAGATTTAGTTTTAGGACATAATATACTTCTACCTCTAAAAAAGGGGGAAAAATGAATAGGAAATTGTTAAAACCTCAATTTCGTTAAAAAAAACAAAAAAAACAATGGAGATAGTGCCCTTTACCTCCCATACACAGACATATTACTGTATGTAGCAATTCGTGGCGTAGATCACTTTAGAGGAATAATTATGGTAGATAAAATCACTTGTAACAAAAAATTGGCTGTAGTTTATTGATTAGGAGGCTTTGGCTTTAGAGTAAAGCAGAATAAGGTTGAGGCGTCAATTGGGCATCCCCTCTCTCAGGAGACATATGTGTAATCCTGGTATAACAAAATTAAACTTTTAGAAAAAAGAACTTATTTTAAAATCACCTTAGAACTGCTTCTAATGGAGATATTAGTTGTGAAATCAGGTCATCTAAAATATTGTTCACTTGTACAATATTTTTAGCAATAATTTAATTTGTTATTAAAGGAATAACTAAGGAAATTTTAAGTTTTAGATTTATTCATAGCCACTTTTCACTGTGCATGTCTATAAGTCAATTTCTTTAAATCCTTCATGATGACGTTACTATTTTTATTAAATGATGGAATTGTTTTGCATGTTAATTTAATTTACTAAAAATACCATCATAACAAACAAATTTACAACCTATAAATTTAACAAATAATTTTATAAACTTATTTGTATAAATATTTTAAAAATCTGACTTAAGGTATGTCTACAATGTAGACTTTTTGAGCAAGAGTGGCCCTAGCGACCTCAGTCTAGGAATGAGTTTGTGTGTAAACAGCTCGTAGTGCACTCTAGTAATAAAGCCCCTTCACCTCCCTAGACTATTCAAGGTCTATTACTTGCTCAGTGTAAACACCTTCCTTGTGCTATAGTTAAATTAGTCCTTCCACGACTAAACACCGATGTTCTTTATTGAACGGAACCAACATCGATGTTAACCAAACATCTACCATCTCCATCGATCTCCCTACTCAATGAGCAAAAAACTGGTCGCTGGTCTTTCAAATTTTACCTTGAGCAAAGAATAGCCATTTGATTTTGTAGTTTTATCATCTTTTTTTCTTTTTCTTCAGGTGAACATCAGTATTGTCTATATGTTTTCTGGTCCAATACATCAACGTCCCAATATGCAGAAATTTCCTCTTTCTACCACCCCCAATTGATACTTAGTACTTAGCCATAAGCTGAACTTTATTGATCTGTTAATATACTCAGAAACATTTTAAAGTTGTTTTTTATAGTTTATGTTTTCAAAACATTCTGCAAATACATTATTTTTTTATTATTATTGTTATTATTTTTTTATTTTTTTTTTTTCAGGCACCATATTTACCATGGGTTCTGTTGGGATTTTCTCTTTTACTTGGCAACACTGTTTGGATTGATTTAATGGGTATGGCTGTTGGACACACATACTACTTTATCGAAGACGTCTTTCCAACCCAACGAGGAGGATTCAAAATACTTAAAACTCCCCAAATATTGTGAGTTGAATTTTTCAATTTATTTAATTTTCATGCAGATAACTTGATTAATTCCCTGTATCCAACAGATCTTCTCTATAAAGAATTCCGTGTTCTCTCTGTTGAACAACTTCTAAATTATAGGATTGCTTGCTTTTTCTAAAAAAAAATAAACACTGTTTTAAGGTTTATAAGCATTGTTTTAATACTAGAAGACAAACAAGATACAGATTAGAGGAGCCAACCTGTAAAAAAGAAATAACTATCAATCATCCTACATATGCTGGACCTAGGTTCTATAACAGTCTGCCTGACCGTATCATAGTTCACCCCCCTCCTTCACAATATTCCGGCTTAACTTAAAACAGTACCTACTAGATAGTATAAATTAGATTATCGAATTCCATATTTACATTTTCATTATCTTTTATTAATATTAAACAGTAATTACATTGGATTGTCTGTAAAAGTATGTGTGCGTTGGTTGTATATGTGTGTGTGTCTGGTATTTATAACTATAGATGAATAAAGCTAATGTATTTTAGGTCTGTGTGGTGCATCATAGGACCTTGATCAATGAACATTGGTCTAGGCTCTAGATATGTTTGTTTTTGTTTTTTTTATTTTGAAGTTTTCAATTTTTACATTGGTAGGTAGATATGTTATATTTTTCTTTTCTTTAAAAAAATAAAATAAAAAACGTAAGTGAAGATGAATAAATATATTAATATTTATTCATCTTCACTTACGTTTTTTATTATAGGAAAAATAGGTTTAGAACAAAACAACATTTTTTAAAGAAAACAACAAAGGAATGTTTAGGCCAGTGTACTTTGGGACAAAGGAATATCACATTATTATAATTAATAATAATGTGATACTGCATTGCTTCAGTACCTAACTGATTAAGAAATATTTTGTAAAAGAATTTATTCGGTTTGTCGACTTATAGACATTTATATTTATAATTATCTAATTTTTTGAGCCAGCATATTTTATTTCTGTTTTATTTTTATTAATTTGATATTTTTTTTATATTTTTACTATTATTATCACTATTCCTTTTTCCTAAGTAATTAATATTTTAATAGTTTTGGTTCACACAGCCACCCTGAGCTTGTGCCATACACGAGCTTGTGCTCATAAGGAGGGTGCACCTAGAAATTTTATTTACTTTACTTTGTAATATTTTTTATGTTTATTATTTATTATTAATTGTGAAGGAAAGATATTATTTGTAATTTTTCTGGTGGTGAATAAAGGAAAAAAAAAAAAATAGTGTAGTTACAATACAGTTAAGAAACTGTGTATTCACGTATATCTCTATTTCAACTTAGTTTCATTATAGGTAAGGAAGGTTCTCTATAATAATATAAACGTTTTGTAGAGAGAGAAAGAGAGGGGGTGGGGTAGAAAAAAAATGTCTTAATATAATTATTTTTACATTCCTTGAATAACTATTACAACAAAGGAATGTTTAGGCCAGTGTACTTTGGGACAAAGGAATATCACACTTCTGTTTTTATAAGGGGAGTAACAGTCTAGAGAAGAACATTCTGTACACCTTCTTTATCTTGTTACTCCCTTTTGTTTTTTATAAGGGAAGTAACCGTCTAAAAAAGTGTCTTTTTATTTGGATAAACAAATTTACTTAAAGAAAATGCATATTGAAGTTTGACATGTGGGCTAACCATTGTTGGGTATTACCTATGTAAGGGTTCTTGAAAAAATCTTTACTTAGTACTCTTGTATATTGTTCTTTTTAGACAACTCTCTACTTAACATGTTTAATGCGTTATAACAGAAGAGCATTGCTTATTACAGGAAATGGTTGTTTGATGAAGGAACTGAGGATTCAGCTGATTACATGCCGATGCCAGAAGAAAGGCCAGGTGGTTTCTTTTGGGCACCTCAGAACCAGCCTCAGTAAAATATATCTATTAAATGAGCAACAGTTTTATTTTTTCCCCTACTGTAATGCAGCCTCCTTTTAAGAATCTCTTATCTTTATTATTTAGATATAGTTCTCCCATATTTTGAATAAATATCCTACTTACAGTGTTTCCGATATAAGAATAATTAGAAATTAAGCTGAAATTAAATATGATTTCCGATAACTAAATAGGACTTTTGATTTATCTTTTTAAAATAATTTTTAAGAATAAAATAAAAATTTCCATTAGTCAACGAAATATATCCTGAATGATGTAAAACAAGTTAGGTTAATTTGTTCTATTTTTGAGAGCCAATAAACTTAAGAAGAAAAGCATAAGGAATATAATAAAATTTATATTTCTATTTTTAATTGAAAACACTAGGATTTTGTCAATATCATAACTGTTTTTATTTCAATACAAAGTCTGTATTTATTATTATGTAAAACTATTTTATTATTTTTATAGTATGGAATGTAATTACATTGGGTTTTTAAAATAATAGGTGTTAATGTATCATAATTAAAAAAAAAAAAATGTGTTAGCCTTGCAAGAGTTTCAAAGCAGCATTACTCAAGAACTACAAAGTATATAATATATAAAAGTTAAGTCGTGATGAAATAATATCACTTTATTTTTTTACCGTCTAAGATTATATCTGTCGATTTTCAAATCTTAGCATCTCCACAGTCGGGAAAGGACAAAAGAGGAACTGTATCGCACATTTATTATTGATAAATGTAGATTTTCCCAAAACAGTATCTTCTTATAGAGCTAGCTTGCCAACCTTTTGTTTGGCCTTGAGATTGAAGTTAGGATTCAATTGAAGTATCATAGAGAACTAAGACATAATTTTGCATTTAGGAGGAGAGGTAGATTTAGAAATCTGGTCCTTGATACGTATTTGAGTTGGTGTTCTAGAACAAATCCCTCCTTAGCGGCCGTTTTCTAAAAAGCTTCTTATTATAATATTCAGTAACAACTTTAATTAAAGACAATTAAGAGTTCCTTGTTAATATCTTGATCTGAACACGTATCATAAAGTCTACCACTAACATTTCCAGTTTATCTTTGTTGCATTGCAACCCTCAGGTGGACAGGTTTAAGGGCATTTGTGGAAAAGGTCTCTTAATAAGCCTTTTTCCAATATATTTAATTTTTTTAGAAGCCACTTTTAAATTCTGTTGTTGTAATTAATATTCAAAGATATAATTTTTCACAGTTTTTTAACAACCTAAGGGTAATAATATTATTGTTCTACTTAGGTAAATATTATTTGGTCACAAAGGTTGTTTCTAAACACTATAATACCACAAAATCAAGGGAACTCTACAGCTTGCAACATAAGTGGTATTTTAATCAAGCTCTTCTCTAGTTAAGCTGCACTTTTGAAGATGAGCCCTTATTAAGTTTGAAATTTAGTTCTATGATACGGTCTTCTAAAGAACACTAGATATATCGTGTATTAACTATGAAATCCTACATTGTAGATTTGTCTTCTTTTAGCATAACTACTTGAAAAAATAATGCTTGCCTTGTATAAAACTGTTTCCCACATACCTGACTGTCTGATATCCAATTCTGTTACTAAAAAAAAGCTTAACCTTTAATTATAGTCTCACAAATTAGGTAAAGTTGATGTAACTTAAAAATATTTTTTTCTATTGTATGAATTTCACGAAATAATATTACTAGTTTAAAAGGGGGTTTGTTATAATTAAATATAAACTTACAGTGTACAACATTTATGTTGAATTGTAAAACAAAACTTACGGTTTAACATTTAACCGTATAAGACAAGATTAAGACATTTTATTTTCTATTACTGTTTTCAGAAATAAAATCTTATACGATTTAGTGTTATTTTGTTGTTTGTATTTACAAAATACTGAAGAAATATTATTGCTGTTTATTACCAAAAAGTAATATTTTTAATTGTTTTCATTTATTTAATTTTAAATTAGGGAAAATTAAAAATGTGTATTGATGTAATGTGTAATGAGGTGGATTGATTAAGTTAACAAACCAAATCTTTATGTACGTATTTATTGGACAAACAATTTTTAGATTATTAATATATTATGTAAAAGAAAATCAGTTATAATTAAAATTTATTTATTATTTTTTATAACATGTGTTTTATCTCTTTTGTGTTCATATCTCTTCCAGTATTAATTTAGTTTATGTGCAGCAAAGTCTTTGGCATTTAGTTAGATAGTCATTGGCAACACAGTGTTGATAAATAATTGTTAGGCTTGAGGCAATCAAAATCCTCAGACAGTTCTGGATCATGACATAAAGTGTGTCCAAAATAGAGGTCCATGAAGAAATTATTTATTATTTTCGGTATTTCAAAAAAAAAAACTCCTGCTTGTTCTTATTCTTCTAAAAATAATAACATTTTGAAAACTTTAAAAATTTACCTAGCGTTAACTACCCTTGTATTTTGCTCTGTTTTCTAGGTCTAACAATTTAACCATTAATTTCATAATATATTGGTTGTTGTATAAAGCTAGTATATGGAAAATAAAATAAAAATGTACTTTACTACTTAGTGATGGCTGACATGGGCTCAGCATGTTGAATCCATCATTAGCTGTAAATTACAGTTTACACGAAGTTCCATTAAATAGTTATCCATTTGCCTCGTAATGTTAGGTGAGCTCTAAGTCATCTATTGGATGCGGAATTGAACACAGATTTTGACAGGCAAGAAGTACTCTGGCTACTGAGGACTTTGGTTGAAACAGGTTAAAAAAAGTAATCCCAAGTATAATAAAATATTAATAATAACTGTATTATAACTTTATATTATACAATATTTACAAAAATAAATACAACCATTTCAATTTCATAAAATACAACACTCAGTCTTAATAAAATTGTTTATTTAATTTAAAATACATTCAATCCATGTTTTATGGGAGGAACCATTTATGGAACATAGTTAAAGAAAAATATATTCATAAATATAAAAATATATTAAGTAGCAAGCAATTTGTTTCCAAGCAAGAGAGGTAAATTCTTTTAAATTGCTGGGTATAATTCTTAACTGTTTTACTATTTTTACCCTTTTTGTTTTCATTTTAATGTGAAGTTTAGTTTGAAAGCAATATTCCAACAAATTAAAACCAACACTTTCAAAAAGTTAAAACATTAACTGACTCGAAATTAACACAATATAAAATTAAAAATACACAGTTTCAGATTTTATTTTGTATTAGGGGCTATAAAAATATTTTTAGAATCCAACATTTGAACTTTTTTCTTCAAAACCCTATTACAATATAATTATACAACAAAAAAACTATTATCTATACAATTATACAACAATGTTCTATATTATCATCAATATCCTGAATTAATCAAAAAATACATTTTCTACAATAACTTATTCTTCAATCAGTCTAAAGTTCTAATTCTTGAAATTCCTAAAAAAGTTAAAATTTTTGGTTTAACACTTTTCCCCTGAAAAAATAACCTTTGATGTTTTTATTTACAAAGCATTAAAAAAGAAGGCGAGCTAATAATCACCAAGGATAGAGGTACAAAGTATATAAAAAAAAATAAACTTAACTTAGAAAGAAGGATGAGAGAACTAAAAGTTTCCCAAGCTTTTACTGAAACTGTATACTTGGTTGTGAAGGTGCTTCTATTTCATGTCCATTAACCTGGGCTTTAAGTCTTAGCTCTGTATACTTTATTTTCCAGTTATCTGGCATTGAAGGGTCCCTAACCAATAGAAAAGCTTGTTCAAAAGCACCTAGCATCCGAGATTGAGAACCATGAAGAGTTCCACATGCTATAATTTTAATAGCACCATGAGGGGATGCTTGAGATCTCACCCCACCAGAATTAGGAACAGGTATGGCTCTACCGATGTACTTCAGAGAATCATTTAGGGCAGTAGCACAACCTTCACCACCAGCGCCCTGCAACCAAAATAAAGCTTAATTGATAACAAAATAATTGTTAAAAAGTAATCATTTGACAAAGGTTAAAATTGGATTTGTAAAATCAATTAATTTTATTTTGTGTTTATTGTCTCAATTTTCTTGATAATATTGATAACTACTAACTTATTATTTCTTAATACTAAGCATTTGCATTGTTATTTAGACCATTATTTGGCATAATAAATTGATATAACCTTACTCACAATACTGCGTGAGGTGATAATCGCCGGTTTCTGTACGATTAAGTGTAATAGTTGCATATTCATTTTCCACACTTCAAGACCTTTAAATTGATGTATTACATGCCATGGTAACTAAATTTTTTTTAGTCACCCGCCATATTGGCCGGTCCGCCATCTTGGAAATATTAAGTGTAAAAACTCCAAAATTTATTCAGTTGTCTAAAATGCCGAGATGCACCTGTGTGCCAAATTTCATGTTTCTAGCTATAGTAGTTTATGAATTGAAACAAGCCAACGGACGGACAGACAGACAGACAGAGCCGTTATATAAGGTTTCTTTTTTTACTTTGTACAGAAACCTAAAACTGTGTTATTAAAGTTAGTAATATCAGTTGCTTTGATTTTGGTAAGTGTTAAGTGAAGGATCTGCAGTTTGATTTCTTAGCGTACTTCTGAGCTTAGTGAATTTTTGGGGTCTGTAAGCAAAACCAAGGGCCCTTATAATTTCCTGTTTTTTATTGTCGTTAACGCAACTGTTTCTTCTAAAGTGACCAAAAGGACCGAACTTGAAACTTTTGCAGTTATGCCATAGTACATTAAGTTCTTACTTTATTATAAATCTAAACGGCAATGAATCATTCAATAACAAATTAATATTGTAGTTTAATCATAATATTCCTGGAATAAGCGTGTATAGAAATGACTCTCAACACCAAGCTAGAATTTTGTGTATAAGTAAATCTTGTGGTGCCATTTAAGAATATGAGGTCGGCTAAGTTTGTCTGGAACATAGCTTGGCAAAAAGCATTTGACAACAAACCAGTGGGGAGTAGGCGAGCCATGGCCTGCCCTTTATGGTGGACAATGTGATTTTGATGATCCTGAGTACTAAATTAGTTAGTAGACCTAAAATCAAGGTGATGGTAGTTTTTTAACTGATTCAAATATCACTCCAAATCAAAGTGGTCACCAAGCAAGAGACAAACTACCATCAACTTAATTTTAGGCCTACTAACTAATTTTGTACTAAGGATCATGAAAATCACATTATCCCCCATAAAGGGTGAGACATGGCCCCTCTCCACAGGTTTTTTCATATGCCTATTGCGAAGCTATATCCCGCAGACGAACTTAACCGACCACATATTCTTTAAAGGCACTAAAAGATTAACTCAAACCCAAAATTTTAGCTTGATGTTAGTCGGACACTTTTTTATTACATGCTATCCCCTGGATTTATTATGTTTCATTTAATTTAATGTTGTTTCTTCCTTAAATAAATGAATGAGGTTTATAAATTCTTACTTGAGTGATTCAACTTTCAAATCCTCTTCAGTCTTCTTATTATTCNACAGCGCGGGAAAATGAGTGACACACAGATTGGCCAACCTCTCTGGGGGAAAAAATAAAGCCACTAGGTCTGTGAGTAGGGGTGGGGCAGCGTTTATCCAGATGGCCTCTCCCCTCCACTAGATACATTTATCTTTGCCTAGTTGGCCCGACATTTTGTCCGGGAAAATCTCAAGCTCTCATTGGCTCGTCCCTCCATTTGCTATTTTTTTCCGCGCTGTCAACGCACTAAGTATAGTTGTTCGACTACTGTAGTAGCAAATCCATGGAAAATCACTTTTAAAATTTCAGTTCAATCGGAAAAGTTTAAATAGTTGCTTTTAATTTGCTAATCAGGATAATTTACTATTGGTGCTAAATGAAGTTATGCAGATAATATGAGCGCCATGAGGTATACAATCAAGAGAAAAATTAAAATGTTTACCAGGTCCACGAAATTGTGAAAAAAACCAGTCAACAAATTGAAGTCCTAGGTTTGTGACATCTGTTTCTGAAAGTGCAACAACCTGAAAAAATACAAAATAATAATACAATAATAAATAAAATATAAAATACAATCATCACCACATCACTAAACATATCACAACAAAAGAAAATATTAAACTATTCATTATTTTCTAGTATTAAACATACATAGAAATATTTTTTAATAGCATGGTCATACAAACACTTTAGGCTTCTTATTAATCTAACAAAATTCAAAGTAGCTTGTCGCAGGGTCATAATAAATAAATTATTTAATATACTGTATTGCTTCAAATATATGACACGCTTTTTTTTCTATTTTTGCATTGTGGAAATCGGGGTGTATCTTATAATCGATGAATTCAAGTGTAACATATTGAAATAGCGTTTGCTTCTGTAAGCAACGTTGCGTGATCTATCACCTTTATTCTATGAACTTCTCGTTCAAAAATAGTTAAGGCCATGTTTTTACTTTTCATTTCCAATTCTCTGAATTTTGCCGGGATATTATTGTTATTAAGTATGTGGTTATTTCTCATTTAAGACCTTGCTCACAAAAATACAAGCTCCGAGAAATTGATTGGAGCTGCGTTCAATAACTGGGAACAATATTGAAGAATGGTAGTAATATTCTAAGTATTTACGTGGGGAGAAGTGAAGGGTGACTCTAGAGCCACCGCCCCGGTGAGGGTGTTGAGTTGTGAGAGACTTGCTCCTTGCTCAATGGAGTTTGGACCGACTGACCCCAGTTAGTTTGATATTTAACCAGGTGGAAAACAGCTGGCATTCCCAATGTACCATGTTACATTTTTTACTCTAAATAATGTGTAGTCTCTTCGAAAATCGGCTGACACGCTGATGAACTTTTACCCAGGAAAAATATTTGTACTTAAACCAACCATCAATAACATCATTCTCAGATATTACAATTCACCAGTATGAAATGAATAAGTATCCACATTATGTATTATGAAATTTTGATATATATACAGAAAATACTTTAATTACATATACATAAATAATATTTTCCAGTTTTTCCGTTTTTTGTGGCCCCAGATACATTACATTGACCATAATAAAAAAAACGATAATATGACATGTTTATATACCCTTGAGTATATATGTAAATACTTGTCACTTGTCCTTTTAATCACCTAATATTGTGATCAGTTTACTGTTTGTGTACGAGTAAAAAGGTGTAACGGTATTACTGATCAATCACATAACTCTGAAATAAGAAAGAACTGTAATAAAATATTATATTCCAGAATAAAAAGGGCTGAAGCTAATCAAATGCCCATTCACAGCACTTAATATTTCAGAAAATAACTGATTCATAAAAATAAAAAAATAAATCAGTGAACAGAGAAGGTATAACTGAACTGAATGTATTGACGGAAATATACCAATCATAAGATCTGTCTCCACTGAATGGATATTATTTTTTCCTAGATGCCTTGCATTGACTGTTAAGTGTAAGAAAAATAAAAAATAAAAAAATAGCAGAAAAGCTTACACAAGGAAGTAAAAAATAAACAAAAATGTTTAATATTATTTATACCTGTGAGTTGCTGTTGTTAGTTGACATAGAGTCAAGAGGTACAATGACATTACTACCCACACTACTTATCACATTACTCTGAAATTAAAAAAAAGTAGTACAATTTAAAAGCTATCTAGTAAATCTAACTACAAAAAAAGTATACAACATACAGCAATACACGCGGAAACTCAGATGATTGGATATAGTCCATAAATTACAAAAAAAAATATATAACATCTATAGAAATACACCTTTTAATTATAGTATTAAATATAACCAACATAAGGTGCAGTTCTGTGATGAAAATGACAGTAAAAAGAAACAACAAATTAAAATAATAAAAATAAATATATAATAACAAAAATAAATTATGTACAAGTTAATTGTAATGATTCTGAACAACACAATACATTTTTATTATTTGAACAGCACAATACGTACTCGTTATTTTCTCATAATAATTTTATTCTGATAATTTGAGTTCTACTGTAATTATTAAATAGCAGTTTAGTAACCCATTAATTCTGCCCTGTGATACTTTAGCAAATCCTTTTCCGACTGAGCCTTCCATTCTGAGCTGCACCACTGTCTTGGAACTTTCCTTTCTTTAATGACTTAATTATGCATAAGAGTAGAGTTCTGAAGGCTCCACCTCCTTGTATCATTTCTGAGATAATCCATCGACTCCAGAACTTTTCTCTTTTTTCAAACCACAGTAGAACATCAAATATCCGAACGTCAGTTATCTGAACATTCAATTATCTGAACTTATTACAGATAAATAAATAAATATGTTTTTTTGTAGAAATGTGATTGAATTATTTGACATCTTTCTTTTTTATTTTATTTTTTTTTTTTTGGTGAAACTTGAACATCAAAATTGTTTTATTGTCCAAACCACTCTACACAATTATTAGTTCCGATAATCGACACTCTACTGTATTTATGGGATATCTTGCGTCGTCTTTAAATTATAAGGGTGAAAGTTTCTTCTCCAATCAGTTTATAATTCTTCTTATATTCATTTGCATATATAAATATACAGATCAGAGAATAAATAGGTATTTGAAGGATGTCTCCGGTTGATTTCTTAAGTGTAGGTATCCAGTCTTTTCCTATATTTATAATCTTTCTTGCTTTCTTAACTGCTGAACTGTTTTTTATGCAGTCTTCTACTATTTTATATTATTAAGATTCAACATCTTTTCTAATGGCAAATTAGTTATTTNCAATATAAAATTAAAAATACACAGTTTCAGATTTTATTTTGTATTAGTAGCCATAAAAATATTTTTAGAATCCAACATTTGAACTTTTTTCTTCAAAACCCTATTACAATATAATTATACAACAAAAAAACTATTATCTATACAATTATACAACAATGTTCTATATTATCATCAATATCCTGAATTAATCAAAAAATACATTTTCTACAATAACTTATTCTTCAATCAGTCTAAAATTCTAATTCTTGAAATTCCTAAAAAAGTTAAAATTTTTGGTTTAACACTTTTCCCCTGAAAAAGTAACCTTTGATGTTTTTATTTACAAAGCATTAAAAAAGAAGGCGCGATAGCTAATAATCACCAAGGATAGAGGTACAAAGTATATAAAAAAATAAACTTAACTTAGGAAGAAGGATGAGAGAACTAAAAGTTCCCCAACCTTTTTACTGAAACTGTATACTTGGTTGTGAAGGTGCTTCTATTTCATGTCCATTCACCTGGGCTTTAAGTCTTAGCTCTGTATACTTTATTTTCCAGTTATCTGGCATTGAAGGGTCCCTAACCAATAGAAAAGCTTGTTCAAAAGCACCTAGCATCCGAGATTGAGAACCATGAAGAGTTCCACATGCTATAATTTTAATAGCACCATGAGGGGATGCTTGAGATCTCACCCCACCAGAATTAGGAACAGGTATGGCTCTACCGATGTACTTCAGAGAATCATTTAGGGCAGTAGCACAACCTTCACCACCAGCGCCCTGCAACCAAAATAAAGCTTAATTGATAACAAAATAATTGTTAAAAAGTAATCATTTGACAAAGGTTAAAATTGGATTTGTAAAATCAATTAATTTTATTTTGTGTTTATTGTCTCAATTTTCTTGATAATATTGATAACTACTAACTTATTATTTCTTAATACTAAGCATTTGCATTGTTATTTAGACCATTATTTGGCATAATAAATTGATATAACCTTACTCACAATACTGCGTGAGGTGATAATCGCCGGTTTCTGTACGATTAAGTGTAATAGTTGCATATTCATTTTCCACACTTCAAGACCTTTAAATTGATGTATAACATGCCATGGTAACTAATTTTTTTTTTTTAGTCATCCGCCATATTGGCCGCCATCTTGAAAATATTACGTGTGTTATTTTAATAGTTGCATATTCTTTTTCTACACTTCAAGTCAAGACCTTTAAATTGATGTATAACATGCCATTAGTCATCCGCCATATTGACCGGGCCGCCATCTTGGAAATATTAAGTGTAAAAACTCAAAATGTGTCCAGTTGTCTCAAATGCCGAGATGCACCAAATTTTATGTTTCTAGCTAAAGTAGTTTATGAATTGAAACAAGCCAACGGACAGACAGGCAGATAGACAGAGCCATTATATAAGGTTTTTTTTTTGTACTTTCTACAGAAACCTAAAACCAAGGTGTTGAGCATCCATGTATGAACACAGTTCTTTAAAAAGACAAGGCCTCCAGATTTATAAACTTTAAGATACTGATTAACAATAAATATTTTTAGTTTAAAAATATATATATTTTTTTAGATCCCTATTTCGGGCAGTGACCCTACAGAGAAAAACTTCACGACCCCATTTGAGGTTGTTATCCATAGCTTGGGAGCCCCTGCAGTAGGAAAAATATGACTAGTTTTATTACCTCTCGAATCTCGTTTCCTATGTAAATGCAGCAGGAGGCATCAGAGAAAAAGTGTTCACATCCCATTTCTCTAAGTTCTAAATCTGTTAACAAAGAGATGGAGAGAGAGAAAATAATAATAACATAGTAAAAGCTTCATATAGGAATTTTNCTAACTTATTATATCTTAATACTCAAAGAGAAGCTTTTGCATTGTTATTTAGACCATTATTTGGCATAATAAATTGATATAACCTTACTCACAATAGTACGTGAGGCAATAATCGCCAGTTTCTGTACGATTAAGTGTAATAGTTGCATATTCCTTTTCCACACTTCAAGACCTTTAAATTGATGTATAACATGCCATGGTAACTAGAAACTTTTTTAGTCGTCCACCATATTGGCCGCCATATTGAAAATATTCCGTGTGTTATTTTAATAGTTGTACATTCTTTTTCTACACTTCAAGTCCTTTAAATTGATGTATTACATGCCATGGTAACTAAAAACTTGTTTAGTCATCCGCCATATTGGCCGGGCCGCCATCTTGGAAATATTAAGTGTAAAAACTCCAAAATTTGTCCAGTTTTCTCTAACGCCGAGATGCACCAAATTTTATGTTTCTAGCTATAGTAGCTTATGAATTGAAACAAGCCAACAGACAGACAGACAGAGCCGTTATATAAGGTTTTTTTTGCACTTTGTACAGAAACCTAAAACCAAGGTGTTAAGCATCCATGTATGAACACAGTTCTTTAAAAAGACAAGGCCTCCAGATTTATAAACTTTAAGACACTGATTAACAATAAATATTTTTAGTTTAAAAATCTTTTCTTTTTTTTAGATCCCTATTTCGGGCAGTGACCCTACAGAGAAAAACTTCACGACCCCATTTGAGGTTGTTATCCATAGCTTGGGAGCCCCTGCAGTAGGAAAAATATGACTAGTTTTATTACCTCTCGAATCTCGTTTCCTATGTAAATGCAGCAGGAGGCATCAGAGAAAAAGTGTTCACATCCCATTTCTCTAAGTTCTAAATCTGTTAACAAAGAGATGGAGAGAGAGAAAATAATAATAACATAGTAAAAGCTTCATATAGGAATTTTTTTTAATATGTATATTAGATTGGCCTTTAATCATAAGGCGAAAAAATAAAGTTTTGAAATATTGAGTTCCCAAACACCAACTACAGTAGTCGAACAACTATACTTAGTGCGTTGACAGCACGGGAAAATGAGTGACACACAGATTGGCCAACCTCTCTGGGGGAAAAAATAAAGCCACTAGGTCTGTGAGTAGGGGTGGGGCAGCGTTTATCCAGATGGCCTCTCCCCTCCACTAGATACATTTATCTTTGCCTAGTTGGCCCGACCTTTTGTCCGGGAAAATCTCAAGCTCTCATTGGCTCGTCCCTCCATTTGCTATTTTTTTCCGCGCTGTCAACGCACTAAGTATAGTTGTTCGACTACTGTAGTAGCAAATCCATGGAAAATCACTTTTAAAATTTCAGTTCAATCGGAAAAGTTTAAATAGTTGCTTTTAATTTGCTAATCAGGATAATTTACTATTGGTGCTAAATGAAGTTATGCAGATAATATGAGCGCCATGAGGTATACAATCAAGAGAAAAATTAAAATGTTTACCAGGTCCACGAAATTGTGAAAAAAACCAGTCAACAAATTGAAGTCCTAGGTTTGTGACATCTGTTTCTGAAAGTGCAACAACCTGAAAAAATACAAAATAATAAAACAATAATAAATAAAATATAAAATACAATAATAAATACTGGAAGAACAAATTTGGTATCACCACAACACTTAACATATCACAACAAAAGAAAATATTAAACTATTCATGAAGTTTGACATGTGGGCTAACCATTGTTGGGTATTACCTATGTAAGGGTTCTTGAAAAAATCTTTACTTAGTACTCTTGTATATTGTTCTTTTTAGACAACTCTCTACTTAACATGTTTAATGCGTTATAACAGAAGAGCATTGCTTATTACAGGAAATGGTTGTTTGATGAAGGAACTGAGGATTCAGCTGATTACATGCCGATGCCAGAAGAAAGGCCAGGTGGTTTCTTTTGGGCACCTCAGAACCAGCCTCAGTAAAATATATCTATTAAATGAGCAACAGTTTTATTTTTTCCCCTACTGTAATGCAGCCTCCTTTTAAGAATCTCTTATCTTTATTATTTAGATATAGTTCTCCCATATTTTGAATAAATATCCTACTTACAGTGTTTCCGATATAAGAATAATTAGAAATTAAGCTGAAATTAAATATGATTTCCGATAACTAAATAGGACTTTTGATTTATCTTTTTAAAATAATTTTTAAGAATAAAATAAAAATTTCCATTAGTCAACGAAATATATCCTGAATGATGTAAAACAAGTTAGGTTAATTTGTTCTATTTTTGAGAGCCAATAAACTTAAGAAGAAAAGAATAAGGAATATAATAAAATTGATATTTCTATTTTTAATTGAAAACACTAGGATTTTGTCAATATCATAACTGTTTTTATTTCAATACAAAGTCTGTATTTATTATTATGTAAAACTATTTTATTATTTTTATAGTATGGAATGTAATTACATTGGGTTTTTAAAATAATAGGTGTTAATGTATCATAATTAAAAAAAAAAAATGTGTTAGCCTTGCAAGAGTTTCAAAGCAGCATTACTCAAGAACTACAAAGTATATAATATATAAAAGTTAAGTCGTGATGAAATAATATCACTTTATTTTTTTACCGTCTAAGATTATATCTGTCGATTTTCAAATCTTAGCATCTCCACAGTCGGGAANTTTTGGTGAAACTTGAACATCAAAATTGTTTTATTGTCCAAACCACTCTACACAATTATTAGTTCCGATAATCGACACTCTACTGTATTTATGGGATATCTTGCGTCGTCTTTAAATTATAAGGGTGAAAGTTTCTTCTCCAATCAGTTTATAATTCTTCTTATATTCATTTGCATATATAAATATACAGATCAGAGAATAAATAGGTATTTGAAGGATGTCTCCGGTTGATTTCTTAAGTGTAGGTATCCAGTCTTTTCCTATATTTATAATCTTTCTTGCTTTCTTAACTGCTGAACTGTTTTTTATGCAGTCTTCTACTATTTTATATTATTAAGATTCAACATCTTTTCTAATGGCAAATTAGTTATTTTTTTATATAGTTCTCTTAATTCAATCCATTCCTTCATACCTTTCCCATATTTGTTCGGTACATAATCTCTCATTTTATTAGGCTATAGGTTTCTTAGGACAACTTCGCTTTTCTTCTTTTGCATGGATTGTAAATTCTAAGGAAACGAACCGATACTTTTACAACTCTATGGTCTGTTAAGAAAGGGAGCTTTCTTATAACATCAAAATTATGAAATAGGACTTCAGACAACAATCTTAACAATCTTAGTATGACATCTATTTCATTTCATCAGGAGACAAACATGACCATTTTTCCCTCTTATCTTATTAGGATCACTAAAAATTCAGTTAGCTTCTTAACTAACGTGGAAATTTAATACCTAACAACTGACATAAAAAAGTGAGCCAGAAAAAACATTAGTCTTGAATTGAGTAACTGAAGAAACATTAAATGTTTTAACCCCTTCCATCCCCCCAAAAAATGAATTAGATCAATTAATTGTACTGTTTATACCTGAATGGACGTTGAAGAGTATTCATGGTCTGTGGTGGCACTACTGGAAGTTATTGCTTTATTCTGTAATATACATAAAAGAGTTAGTTTTTATACACCAGAATGTAAAGTATATAGGTCATTTTATAATGCTGTTCAGGGCATTTGTTTTGTAGAGGCATTTACCATTTTTTTCGTACATAGCAAGTAGCTAAGTGTGTTAATAATAATGCTTAAATAATTCTTTACTTTTAATATTTTATAAAATGTATTATTGTTGATAGAAAAATTATCAATTAAGCAAACTTTTATGGATAAATTTTCATAGGACTATCAGTAGGCTAAATTTGACAAACCATCCAACATTTTTAAAAATCAGATGAGTACTTTTAAATATATAGGTTTTAATAAAAAAAAAAAAAAAAAAAAAAAAAAACAAGCGGCAGATAGACAGACACGTGACCAATAATATCCTCTGATGTTTGGAATGGATTTCTGTCTTAGAATTTTTAAACAGAGGCTGTTTAAAAAGTTTATCTTATAATTTTGCTGAAGAACGAAGCCAGCATAATAATAAAATAAACTTGTTGTTTAAGAGCATTAAAGACCTTACTTTTAAACATAAAACTATATTAAAAGGATATTGTGAGCCAAATAGTCCAGGAGATAGCGTGCAAAAAAGTGTCTGACTAACATCAAGCTAGAATTTTGTATACAAGTTAATCTTTTANAAACTAATTAAAAATTATGTGGCATATATAATACCTAGTAGACTTACCTATAAGTATTGGTAATTAAATAATAATAATTAATCATTTACAGGTGTGGCTGATGGCGTTGGAGGATGGCGAAATTATGGTATTGACCCTGGGGAGTTTTCTAGTTTGCTTATGAGAACATGTGAAAGACTGGTCACCTCTGGAAGGTTTAATCAAATCGACCCTGCCAATTTATTGGCTAACAGTTACTATGAATTACTTGAACATAAGCAACCTGTATCAGGTAATAACTTGTATTATTAAAGAAACCTAGTGTGAATAGGTTTGTTCTAATCTATTTGTACTATCCTTTACATTGTTCTTTGGATCGTTCAGGGATTGTTTTGGACATGTTTTATGTGCATGCACTTACCTTATACTGTTACCAAATCTTCATCAAGTTAGAAGTCGGTGACTATTTATTGCACTGTTTAACAACATTAAAGAAACCCAAAGAACTTCCTGTTAACCTGGGTAATTATTGACATAACTGTATATTTCATAGCAACTGGTACTTGGTTTTGTCAGAGTAATCATTTTGACTGTATGATAAACGATTCGCAAATGATCCGTGAGTAGGTTGGAACAGTTTAGAGTACAATATGAAACTCCCAGTTGGTGCCTGTGACAATCGTTCTCAGCTTAATTAAAACAAACCTTATGTAATTATTTATGCGATCGAATTAGTATGATAAAGGATAAGATACTCATAGAGTTCGTAGCTGAATTTCTAAGATAATTAATCTTAAATATAAAGAGTCCATGGTTTAATTCCCCTTAGCAGGATGAATTTGTACTTCTAGCATTTGGCATTGATAGGTGTTCATTCAAAATTATAGTACATGTACATAAAATTCAAATATCATTGATTGATTCTCTTGAACATATCATGATTGAAAATATCATGATTTCTCTTGAACTACTAATACTATGATAATGAAATGTTATTGATATATCTCAGCCTCTAACTATTTGCTGGGAAATCTTTTCAGAATCAGCTATCTTGATTCAAGATGACCATTGAGATAGTAGATTGTATTATGTGGCTAACCTTTCTATCTCATAATAACCTAATAAGAGTTGTTAATTGAGACAAAAAAAGGATTTATCCCATTAGGATTTATTAATTCTGAACAAAACTGTGTTGCTATGGACACTTCCATGGAATTCTTTAGAAAATTTTAAAAGCAAGTTTAGTTTGTTTGGTTGTTGCAAATGTATTTCTCTTTTTCTTCTTTTTTATCTCGAGCAAGGAAACTAGAACTAATCTTTTTTCTGCTAAGAAGACTTTTGAGATCAGATTCATATCTTGTAATCATGTCTATACCCTCTGAAAAATCAATATAAAAATAAAACAAAAAATAATGTAATTGACTATAAACCTAAAAAGTATAATGTGAATCAATAATCATTATATGGATCAATCATCCGTTATCTGATGTTCAAATATATAAGCAAGCAAATATTTTCAACCTTGTCAGTTGACTCGATTATTAATAATTTAAAGCTGGGTATCTACTTTGACTATATTTTAGGTTTGTTTCAACCAAGCAGTGCATACACAATGCAGTGGCATGCACAATAGTTACAAGCCGTAGAACCCGACTTGTGACAGTGTATCGTACCGTCCTCCAAACTGTTCCAAATCGCCCAGGGATCGTTTGCGAACCGTTTACTGTACAGTCACGATCCTCTGACAATACCAATTACTGGTTTGAATGACATGCTCAGATATGTCAATTGTTACACTTGTCAACAGGAAGGTTCCCTAAATGTTAGGTTTCTTTGAATATTTGTAATACTGTGCAAATTATAGTCCTAAACCCGTTCCACCTGACATGATTTAATTAAAGTACATGTTAGCACATACGTATAAAACCTGTCCTTAACGATTCCCAAACGATCAGCGGGATGATAAAAAGGACGGGGACAACAGGTTGGAACAAACCTAACCAGACAGTTGGTTTTTACAAGATCAGAGTAGCCTCCAGCTCTCTGGTCTGCACCCTCTGTGTCATTAGTAACTGATGGTGGACTTGCGAGGCTGCCTTGTACTCTTTTCAGTCAAAAACACCTTCTTGTGACTAATAATCACATAAACTGTATTTTAAATATAAATAATAATTACTATTTATACAAATATAGATGGATCCTCTAAAGGGTAAATAATTTTAATCAAGTTTATGTAATTTTCATAGTTCACGTTTCGACCTATCTATCATATCACATAATATCATCAGGCCGGAAAATTATTTTCTTTATTTAAGCATTGCATAATAATTATATAAAATACCATTGCACTAGAAAAAAGAGAGGATATAAGTAATGTAATCCAGAATTAAAAAAAAAACTCTCTTTGTGTACCTACTAGAACAATTTTTTGTTATATTATTCTCTGTCTTTGTAATGCCTCATATGTACAATTCTGGTCATAGGTTGAAACACTATCAATTACATAAACTTGTTGAAAATTGTAAATAATAGGACACTAAATAGGACCTGCCTATATTTCTATATTAGAAAGAAATGGGGTACTACCACCAACTATCATAATAATTAATAAGAAATATAAAGTGAGCAACACCGTGGAAATAATAACAATTTTAATTACCTTCTTTATTCATTGGAGTAAACTTGCCCTTAGTAACTGTTTTTGCAAGATCAAAAATATCTTTCTCATCCAAACCACTGAGAAGCTCGCTAGCACAGTATTTCTCTCTATGGTCCATTTCATCTAGGATCTCAGATTTTACTCACTTTCTAAATCTGTAAACCATAAAAAATAAAAAAAACAACGGTGTGGTATCGAATCTAAACCCAATTTATTTAATTTTAATAATGCAAATTTAATTCAAATTTCAATAAAATAATGGGACCCCAAGGGGAAAGGTGCACCTGTTGGTTCATACAAAGAGACATCATCTCTAAAATGTATTAATTATATAGATATAATCTTTCAAATGTATATATCTTAAAAATAAACTGTTTTCGACAAAGGGATATAATCTCTTAAGAGTATAAAGCATCTCTTAAGAGTATAAATCATCTCTTAAGAGTATAAAATTCTCAACTGTATTGATAACTGCAGATTAGCCCTTTCTTTATTAAACTAAAAAAACAAAGGGGCAAAATCTCTTCAATATATCTAAATTCCAAAGTGTAATCTGGACAAATCAGTGTTTTTTGGGCGTGATAACCGTACTCTAAAGCCTAGGCCCTATTTAAATTTCTGACTAGAATGGACCAGTTCAACCAAATCTAGTCTGTACCTATTTTTATCTTGCGTTAACTTTATGGGCAGATGCCAACTGCCAGACAGATCTTAATGCTGACAGGGCACAATGGTAAACACAAAAAGAAGTTGAAATCTATTAAGCTGATAATTTGTAGTTTCCAAGACAAGACACTTAAGGTTTCACACTTTGGGTTCCTAGCTAGAGAGGAATTATCTATTTCTTTCCTCAATAGAAAAATCATTTTTGTTTAGTACTGCTTGTTTTTAGTCTCAGAATAGAACTATTAGTAAAAAAAAAACAGGTGTTATAGTAAACAAAATACATAATACAAAATACATTTGACATCTTATCTCTTACCGGTAAGATAAATTATCTAAGGTCAAAAATATATAATTAGCTTTAAGCTTTAGCCAAACATAATCAAGTAAAATAAATACATTGTGTCAGACACTATTAATCAATGCGTCAAATATTAAAAGCAAATAAATAAAAAAAGACAATAGACACGTTATAACAAAAATTTAACATACCTTTTAAGCTATTATGACTTGAAGACTTAAAACCGATGCAAGAACACAAACAATCTTGTTTAATTTATTAACAAAACATATACATAATAACTACTAATCTGCTTTAAGATAAAATATAGTTTTAAAATAATGATTGTTTTGATATTATTCAAATTAAAAGCAACCTGATTCTAATCACAATCACCATCAAAATCAAACCCTACCCAAAAATCTAGAACCTAAATTAGAGCAGATCTTGCTTTAGAAAATTTTAAAAGCAAGTTTAGTTTGTTTGGTTGTTGCAAATGTATTTCTCTTTTTCTTCTTTTTTATCTCCTTGATCATCAGTGATTTTTGACAGGCCTTCAAGAAGCAAGCTTTACGAGTTATTTTTCTGTGATTATTATTATTTAAATTTTAGAAGGATTCAATTAAGATGTTATGGCAATATTTTATTTCAATCACGTTTCAGCCTGCGAAATTATCTTTTATCAGTGATATTTTTTAAAGTTGTAATTTCGGGTGGTAGAGAGCTTTTTATCGTGTCAAATAGTCTAATAATGCATGGAATTGCATGGACGGGACGGATCATATCTCGTGCCCTGTGGAATGGATTGAGTAATTATTCAAGCTGTAGTGAATCGAACGCTGTTTTATCTAAGAAAAAGGATCCTCAGTTGTTGTCTGTCGTATGTGGGTTTCCTAAAGATCTGGTCAATACCAAAGTAAAGAAGGGTCAGTTCGGAGACGATGCCTGGTTTACTGCAAAGTTCAAATCTGCCGATGTATTAGGTATGTTCAGATCATTTATATTGACTTAATCAATTGTTTATACATGTATTTTTTATTAGATATTTCTACAGGTATATTTATTTGACAATAATTTATCTCATTATGTAAGACCACCCACTGACCTAACACAAAAATACGTTTGGGTTATCATTATCATTTAAACTTTTATTTCTTACAAGCTTACATCATCATTATTTAATGGTTTAACAAAGTATAGACTATCGATTATTATTATAAAATCATTTCAATACATGCATTACGTTTTACTATTGTCCTTCAGGTTCTGTGTTTAAGAAACATCAAAACAATCGATTTTATTTTTTTTTATGAATTTACAGGACAAGTTATCCTCAAACTGTAATAAGAATCGTTTGCTACACGAATTTAGAGTCAAATTTTGTGTAATATCCCCCTTACAGACATATTTATGGAAGTAATTATTCAGTTTTCATTCTATTATTTGCTACGGCTGCAATCTTACTTCCAGAGCTTTTGTTTAAAAAATG
The DNA here is from genome assembly GCA_001010745.2 of Gerris buenoi. Classification (NCBI taxonomy): domain Eukaryota; kingdom Metazoa; phylum Arthropoda; class Insecta; order Hemiptera; family Gerridae; genus Gerris; species Gerris buenoi. The sequence continues at coordinate 156,086 of KZ651054.1, read as the reverse complement.
AATAGTTGATTACAACTAACTGGGTAATAATGCGTTGAAGAAAAGTATATTTGAATATTATTATACTAGATAACCCAAGGAGATTTTTAATAGAATATTACTCATGGAAGGGAGAGTCGTGGAGGGATGGGGTGCTGTTATTGGCAATGGAACAGTAGTCTGTTGTATACTGCATTGTTATTTTATTTATTTATTTTTATTTTTTTAAAACTTAATTTTTAACATAGAAATATTTTAATTATACTCTTTCATATTTAACTAATCTAACATGTTTGTGAGGATATACCACTAAATTACATACCAAACATATCAGAAAGGTGATGTCTGCCTTTCCTGGTGTAGTTTTCAAACATGGCCTACAATCTCTCCTCAGTAATCAGTTACACCTCTTTACAAATGACAATATTCAAGTCATCCAAAGTGTTGGTTTGCCTCTATAAGTTCGATACTGCTGTTATCCCTTCAAAAGTAAAGTTGTACAAGTTGAGGTCAGTGGATTTAGGAGGCCAGGACACAGCAGCTTTATAAAAAAAAACCTTTGTAGCCCATTCTTGCGGAAACCATATTATGTTTCTGGAAAGTTCAGCCTTTTCAGTGATGACAGAAAAAAAGTTGATGATGATATTTGTTTACCAATTTGCATTGACTATGATTACTACTCAACACTCTTCAAAAAAGTAGGAGCCAATAAATGAAATGATAATAACTTAGGAGTCGCTTTATTCTTTAGCTTACTCTTGCTGATAAGATAAATTTATTGTTTGGAAACTGTCTTTTGATTATCTTTGTTCATTATTCATGTGTGAAGTATGCTTCAATGTTTTGTCATTAAATTTAGAATACCCTCAATTAGAGAAACTAATTAAAAATTATGTGGCATATATAATACCTAGTAGACTTACCTATAAGTATTGGTAATTAAATAATAATAATTAATCATTTACAGGTGTGGCTGATGGCGTTGGAGGATGGCGAAATTATGGTATTGACCCTGGGGAGTTTTCTAGTTTGCTTATGAGAACATGTGAAAGACTGGTCACCTCTGGAAGGTTTAATCAAATCGACCCTGCCAATTTATTGGCTAACAGTTACTATGAATTACTTGAACATAAGCAACCTGTATCAGGTAATAACTTGTATTATTAAAGAAACCTAGTGTGAATAGGTTTGTTCTAATCTATTTGTACTATCCTTTACATTGTTCTTTGGATCGTTCAGGGATTGTTTTGGACATGTTTTATGTGCATGCACTTACCTTATACTGTTACCAAATCTTCATCAAGTTAGAAGTCGGTGACTATTTATTGCACTGTTTAACAACATTAAAGAAACCCAAAGAACTTCCTGTTAACCTGGGTAATTATTGACATAACTGTATATTTCATAGCAACTGGTACTTGGTTTTGTCAGAGTAATCATTTTGACTGTATGATAAACGATTCGCAAATGATCCGTGAGTAGGTTGGAACAGTTTAGAGTACAATATGAAACTCCCAGTTGGTGCCTGTGACAATCGTTCTCAGCTTAATTAAAACAAACCTTATGTAATTATTTATGCGATCGAATTAGTATGATAAAGGATAAGATACTCATAGAGTTCGTAGCTGAATTTCTAAGATAATTAATCTTAAATATAAAGAGTCCATGGTTTAATTCCCCTTAGCAGGATGAATTTGTACTTCTAGCATTTGGCATTGATAGGTGTTCATTCAAAATTATAGTACATGTACATAAAATTCAAATATCATTGATTGATTCTCTTGAACATATCATGATTGAAAATATCATGATTTCTCTTGAACTACTAATACTATGATAATGAAATGTTATTGATATATCTCAGCCTCTAACTATTTGCTGGGAAATCTTTTCAGTATCAGCTATCTTGATTCAAGATGACCATTGAGATAGTAGATTGTATTATGTGGCTAACCTTTCTATCTCATAATAACCTAATAGAGTTGTTAATTGAGACAAAAAAAGGATTTATCCCATTAGGATTTATTAATTCTGAACAAAACTGTGTTGCTATGGACACTTCCATGGAATTAGTAAAAAAAAAGGTTGAAAGTAATATATTTTTTGCAATATACCCACCTATTTTTTTTTTCTCTCTCTCTCTTTTTAGTATATAATATAATATTTTGTTTAATTTGCTCCTTTTTTCCTTTTTTGTGATCTATAGGTAGCAGTACAGCCTGTGTGGTAGTGTTAGATAGGTTAACAAGTAAATTGTATACAGCTAATATAGGAGACTCTGGATTCTTGGTTGTACGAGATGGTAGAGTGGTTGCTCAAAGTGAAGAACAGCAGCATTACTTTAACACTCCTTACCAGCTCTCTTTACCTCCTCCTGGACATGCCGGCTCTGTTCTCTCAGATAGGCCTGATCAAGCACAGGTACACAACCATTGTCTTTTAATAAACATTTAATTTAATCAACACAAGGGTAAAGACCCTTTTACTAATATAAATATACTGGCAATCTGAGATGCGCTAGTATTTTGTTTTTGTGTCTTGTAAATTCAGTTTTTAATAATAATAATAAAGTTCTATTTTGTTTTTATTTTGATCAATTTCAGCTGTCATTAAGAAAATAAAATATATTAGCACCAGACTTTACTGTCTTCGGCAGTACTCTGGAGTTCCGATTATTACAGTAGTCGAACAACTAGACTTAGTGCGTTGAGAGCGCAGGAAAAAATAGCAAATAGGGGGAAGGAGCCAATGAGAGCTTGAGATTTTCCCGGACAAAAGGTCGGGCCAACTAGGCAAAGATAAATGTTTCTAGTGGAGACACCTACTCACTGACCTAGTGGCTTTATTTTTTCCCCCAGAGAGGTTGGCCAATCTGTGTGTCACTCATTTTCCTGCGCTGTCAACGCACTAAGTCTAGTTGTTTGACTACTGTAACGAAGCTTTAGCTTACAGAGCTTAAGTTTACAGTTTTCCCTAAGTACCATCACTTCTTGGTTGACCTTTAATGTATCCAACTTTTCCCTTTAATGCCTGGGTACGAAAAAATAACTAAGTCCTCTGTGGTACCTACAGGGGACTAAAATAAACCCCAAAACAAGTGATTCATGTTGCAATGTTCAATCAGTAGTTAAAGGTTCCTTACAATAGATGTATAAAGATTTGTCACAGACTTGTGCAGATGTGCGGGAAAAAAATTAAGAATGTTGTTCCATCAAAGTACCACCATGTGTTTATGACCTTCCAGTCGGCTGCCAAACTCTGTGCAACATACTTTTTCAGTGTTTAGAACTATATTTGTTTTATTTTTTGTTAAGTTATAGGTTACTATTTAATAATAGTTATAATATGCTTGGTAAGTTTTTTTGCTCAGAAAAATACATCTCGTCCATAGGTCTAGGTTAGTTATGTGTATGGCTTTAGTTGATTGAATCTAAAATCTTAATCTTTGATTTTTTTGAGAAACTTTTGTTCATACTTGTAGTTTTATAGAGTACATTTGTTTATCCTTTATAAATGGGTGGAAGTTAGTTTAGAAATGGGTATATCAGTAGTTGCAGAAATAAATCAAAGGTAAAACTGAAGAAAAAAGCCTGTTTGTAAAAAAGTGGGTGGAGCCTCACTCAAATATATTGTTTTTACAAAGGAACATCAACTCTCCCATGAACATACCATACTGACATAATCTCTCAAATGCTTAAATCATACAAATCTACTGTTTGACATCTTTAGTGTATAAATTAAGCTATTCTCAACCTTATTGTCTCTTTCAGATAACGATAATCATATAAACTTACTTTTTCTATTTTTATACAAACTTTTTTTTATACTAATATTTTTATACAAATATTTATAAAATATTTTATTTATTTATTTGGTTCCTTATTAATCATATTTTAAAGTAATATAGTCATGAAAGTCATTGATCTAGACACTTTGTGGCATGTTTTTATTGTTAGATTGTTTATAGCAATATAGACTATTCAAATTTAATAATTGGAAAAGAATTAAATTAATATATACATATTATATAATTTACCTACTGAAATTAGTTTGATAATTTGGGGTTTTTAGATTCAGGGGACCTCACTACATCTGATTACTTTAATATATGTATATTTTTTGTATATATAAATAAATAAAATGTTTGGAACAGCACTTTAAAACTTAAAAAATATTATTACATTTTATCAGCTTTTTTAATTATATTTTTTTACACTGACATATATATATTGCAGGTCAGTGAATTTTCTGTTGAGGCTGGGGATGTGGTGCTAGTTGCTACAGATGGTGTGTTTGATAATGTACCACGTGGTATGTTAGTCTCTCTCCTTGCAGAGGCCCAAGGAGAAACTAGGCTTCCTCAGTTGCAAACCATAGCCAATTCAATAGCACTTATAGCCAGGAGGCTTGCATTCGATCAGCATTTTGTATCACCCTTTGCAAAATCAGCTAGACAAAACGGCATTAACACTATAGGTAACCTACCTTTATTAATTTTTAAAATCTTTTACATTTGAAGGAAGTTAATAAACATTTTCATATTGTTTTTTTGTTTGCCAGAAAGTTAGGATGTTAGATGTTACAGGAAGTCATTAGATTTTCATTTATAGTACAATATTTTGACGATAGGTTGAAGTTTCAATAAATGACATGCAAAATGCGATGCTCTTAAATATTGTGCCAGTGACAAGTTAAAATATCGTTGGGGGTAGATAGGATTTCACTTGTAATCATTGTAGTACTATATTTCTCTGATGGGAGTAATCAATTTTATATAAAATTATATCAGAGCTTCTAGCGGACCAAATAGTAATCAAATGGATTAATGTTTCATAATTTCACATCTTTTTACACCTAAGATCCATCTTGACATTGGACAAATCGATATGTGGATTAAATGCCCAAAAACATATCCATTATTCAATGTTTTCTATGAGACGGAGAAAATTAGCAGTTTTATACTCTGACAATACTCTCAAAATCAACACTATTGTAGAAAAAAGGGATCCAATTACAAAGTTAGCTAAATATTAAATATTTTACTCTATATAAAATATGATAATAATTATTCACTAGTATCTGTTTATTTGATATACTTAAATGTTGTTTTTGTATGGTTGTGTGCAGGAGGAAAGCCGGACGATATTACTGTGCTTCTTGCAACAGTATCAGTATAGCTGGTCTCGCCCTAGTCTGAAAACACTGTGCTCCACACACATCTTTTCATTTCTATAAATTGAAACTTTGAGAAATCAATTGACAAGTTTCAGTTTTATCCGAGCTTACCATTGAGATCCCATTCTACTGGGGTAACATAGAAAGTATCTCCGTATGGAGGATTGATATATTAATTAATAAAAAAATAAATTATATATTTGATTATATTTAGGTGAAGAAATGTACAGAAGGAAACTAATAAATGATAATCTACATTAAGGGCTTTTTATCTTAATGGTTTAAAGCTTCATATTAAGCACCAATGTTACCAATTGTAACCCAAACGCAACTAGAAAAAATTAAATAAAAGAAGCATTATCTTAATGCCAAATAGATCTATATGCGTTTAGATAGATAATACATAATACATTTAATTTGTCTTATTAATGTTCCATTTCTGTAATTATTTTTTTTTCTATTGCATTTCGATCACAACAACATTAGGTTATTATTATTACAAGACAGGGGATCGACCACTATACACATTTACAGGATGTGACAATGGTGTGATGCCTCACCTCTATAGGTTTCAAATTGTCATCAGATATGTTGGTATTTAGACATGGTTACCTTGGGCGTTTTTAGTCTGCTAGACTCCATCGACCAACATCGATCTCCTAAAAATTCCTTTTAAAAAATGTATTACATTCAGTCCTTTGATTGGAGTCATATCTACACCTATATATTCATTTTTATTTTGGTTGGATGTGAAAAACTAAATGTTTGCTCTATTTAATATTACTCCAGAAAATTATTTATTAGGATTAAAAAATTCGCCGACTGCAAGAATTTCTGTTAAGAAGGGGTTCGTGTTTAGTCAGATATCTAGCATTTTTTATCTTATATTCTTAAACTCTTTTTTTTTTGACATTTAATGGTCAAGTAAATAAAAATAAGTGCCTGAAAATAAGAAGTAAAAAGGTTGCTTTTCAATTTTTTCTTATTAATTATGCTGAGGGGAAAAAAAAAAATCTTGAAGTACAATACATTCTTTTGTAAACATACACCAGATATGGGAAATATACAATTTTTTTGTCGGGAAAAAATGAGACTACAAAAGAGGTGCCTTGCCCAACCTTTTATAAACTAAATTTCAAATTATTTTTCACACAATGACGTATATTTAACTGTCACTTCTTGACTTATAAAAACCTCAATTGCTCACTACCTATTAAGTAGCTTCTTCATGTGTGATATATATTCTGATAAGACATTTCTCGTGGCTTATATTCTATGGGGAATGTTGGGATTTACCTTACCAGATAAGATCAGATCTTGCAAAAACTAGGTTTTTCCAATTTTTCAGAAGTTTAACAAGTTCAATTGTAGATCAAGGGATGTATAAGAACTAAACGAGTCAAATAATTATTTCAAATAATGTGGAAATCTTTTCTAGTAAGCACTTATTTTGTTACATCTTCAAGATTTTACAATAAATAATAAGAATCACTTTAATTACGGCCAAAAATGCATAAACAGGGTATGTTTACCTTTAATTGTTTTATCTTTTGGTTGATCCCTCTAAAAATATGAATTTATTCTTACTTTCATTTTGTACATATCATGAAAGTCTCTTATAGAAAATGTAGTTTTCAACAAAAATATATCATTGTTTTATTCGTCTTAATATTTTTAAAACATTATTTTCAGGTGAGGGAAAAATGTGGATTTATTTATTAAATTAATTAAAGCTACTGTATTTTGTTATTGGTTTGGGTAAAACAAGTAATTGAAATACAGAATCCATTAATTTATGAAACTTACCTCATGACTTCATCTTAGCAGTAGAATTGATAATCTGATAAGTCCCCAAAGTTGTAGGGGGTGGAATAGTACATTACGCGTCGAGTGTGGAAAGTAGCATTTTGCATGCGAGTGTGGAGTTTACACCCGAGCGACAGCGAGGGTAGTAAAACCACACGAGCAATGCAAAATGCCGTTTTCGCACGAGTTGCATACCGTACTTTAACTAAGATTGTTAGATTTTAATAATAAATGCAGAAAAAAATAATAAGCTTCCTGTATGTAAGCTCGTATTTCTCTTTTGATAAAGATGACATCAATTCGTTAGTTTTATTTTGTGCCGAATTAATTATTTCGGAATGCGTATTATTCTCCTCATATTCGTCATAATCCCTTAAACCACTCATTGATCTTCACAAAAAACTCGATACAAACAGTTACTTTTATTAAATAAACATCAAATTAGTTATGTTAAATGTAAACAAACTCGCTAGTCGTGTGTAAAGTTGATAATTCTTCTTCTTTTCGTCACTAGAGAGGAAAAAAAAGAGGAATTCTTCAAAACTATGAGACACACATACGCAATTAATACAGGTGTGTAAAGAATCACTTTCTACAAATCTAAACAGAGATACTATGTTTATATTACATATCAATCATAGATAAATATGTTTTTTTAGGGATGGGAGAAGATCATTTTAATAGAAATTATGTAATTTAGGTGTAATTTTATACATATTTTATCCAGTAGAATAGAATAAAGCAATTTTCAAGTTGATTAAATAACTTCTTATCAAGATATGATGGGGGGGATCTGTGTCTTTATAATTAAAATGTATCCTACCTCAATAAAGAACGATTTAATCAACCTGAAAGCTGCCACTTAGCCAAAAGGTCACCTCACTTATATAATATAATTTAAAATTGAATAAATTATTCTAAAATTTTGAACATTCTTTAGTTATTCAATTCCACTGCTAAAACCAAGTTTCATGAACGGACAAATTTTGTCTTTTTTGAAAACCATTCTTGGTCTATTTTACCTGTACGATTTTTAATACATATTATTACTGTAAGATTTAATTATAAATATGGGTTAAACAAAACAAAACTTTCTTGTAGATATGACTGATGCTGTAAATACAGGTAAGAATTTGAATAAATTAATTATGTTTATAATTAAAATTAACATATGGTCAGCATTTTTTACCTCCATAAACAATTTGACAAATCCTTTTTATAGTAATTGGACGGATTTTCACAATGTTCATTTTTAAAAATTACATTTTAATTATGATAAAGTATGGTGGCATTTAAGGTTTGCTCTAAAATTGCACTCATAGTTTAGCAATATTGTCGCTAGATTAAAGAAAAATTGCCGAATACGAATTTAGATAAGAATTTTTCATTATATTCTCATATAAGTTAAATGTTTTTGAGTGCAAATAGTGATCTTAATGATTATTTGTATGCTTTACCAAAAAATTGTATTATTTATATTCTGAATATTTTTTTTTTATTTTCCCTTAAGCTGATTTATTTTATTTAATTCACTTAAAAAAATAGATCTTGTTCTTACTACTAAAATTTTGCTCCTGAGTACCTTTTCCTTTATAATTAATGCATCACCTTATATTTATTTTATAAAATCACGGTGCTCAAATTATTTGATCATATAAAAATATTGTACTAAAAGTCTGTAAAAATATTAATTTATTGAGACGAGCCTGAACCAATCTCACATACAGTAGAACCCTGGATATCTAAACTAATTAGGACTAGGGCTCTGCTATGATTACTGAATTATTATTTTATTGTCTATTAAAATGTATAACATTGTTCCTAGTATCGTTTATAGGTATATTCCTAAAAGAGAAATACAATAGAATCTCTTTAATCTGGCATTCTGTCATAGGTCACCAATCGTGCTGCAAAGCATTTAGACTTTTATAAGTGGCACAGTTACAAAATATATGTGTACCAGAAATACAAAACATATTTATACTTTGTCAGATATTTATATTGTCTGCACAGAATCAGAATGTGCTCTTAAACAATATGTTTTTTAATTTTTTCCATCTCTATTTAGAGTGACTTATCCTTGGTATTCCTGTTAAAACTATTGACTTTTGATAATAGACAAAAATTGCTTATTGGGCTGTGATCCCAATCATGCCAGATAAAAGAGCTACTGTACACAGTGTTTCTATAAGAATAGTAATGAATCAGTTAGAAGATTGACAAAAAAGTTGTTGTTTACCTGTACCTGGAACTACTAGAAACAGGACTTATATGTGAGAGGTATATAAACAATTGTTTACTCGACTGCACTTATTACTCTACATTTCTTTTATTTTTTGCCCCAAAATTTGTTTTAGTTTTCAGGGTTCGGCTTTCCAGGGTTGTACTGTATATTTTTATTTTATTTTTTTTAATGTAAATAATGTGAATATTATTATCACTTGTATATTTAGTTGTTTATAAATATGTAGTTTAATAGAGAAAGATTGATTTGTCATTCTTTTTTCTGGTGTAGTCGAATTTTGTTTGTTAAATATAAATTTCAATAAACCAAAAAATGTATAACTTTTCTTTTATATTTATTTTTCCCTTTCCGCAAGGTTAAATTGTTTTTGTGTATCAGCAATAAGCAGTATTTCGATGGTGGAAATCTCTAAAAAAAAGTATGGTGGAATATCTCTAAGTGATTAGAGCAAAAAAAAGAAAAAAGAAGTTGAATCTATGAAATACATACTCTTGAAATCATCTATGAAATACTGAACTCTAGGCAATACTTTTTACTTTCTTATATATGTAATATATTTTAAGAGCTAGTATAGTGATGAAATTCGATGGATTTACACATTATGAGATCTCCTGAAAGAAGTTTTTAAAAAAATGTTGGTCTGTAGTCTGTCCAGACATGAAGCCTGCCTAACCTTTTGGGCTGATTTAGATGAAATCTGGTACACATGTTCAGAAAAATCATACACATTTCCTGTGTACATTTTCCTGGGAAAAATCTATTTCCAGATAAAATAGCTCTAAACAGGAACGGTGAAAGGCTACGTTCAATTCCCGGGTAAATTCCAATATTTTTATGTAATATTCAATAATAATTAAATGTAATCTCAAAAACTTGAAACCGCTAACAAATGGAATACACTGGACCAAGTAATTATGTACTCGTATACGAATAAAAGAGACAAATTTATAAAGATAAATATTAAAAATTATAAAGGAGCACATAAATTCATAAGTTGGAAAGGGTTACTGTTTGAGACAAAAGATAGTTCATGGCGACCACCTTTCCTTTGAATCCATTTTCTGTCCTCATAGTAATCTAACATCGATTCCACTTCTTTAGGGGTGAGCTCTTTAACTTGCACACTTACAAATGGGTCGAGATGTTCAAATCCCTGCAAATAAGAGTAAAAAGCTTACTAATAAGGTTGTAATAAACGTCTGCCAATTAGATACACTAACGTTATTCATATTTCAGTTATATTAGTATTGATTTCTCTGCCATTGAACACGTAAAAAAAGTTTTTATTTAAAATCAATAACACGAAATTAACTGATTTTGACATAAAATTTACCAACTTTTGATAAAATACATTAAAGCTAAATGATAAAATATATCTTTTTAATCCTTAAAATATACAAGCAATAATTCTAAGTAAGAAAAAAAGTCTGGTTTCTGTTCTCTGAACTGATGCCATAAGAAAGAGGGTTGTTAACCCTTTCGTCCCTACTCACGTAAATTTACGTTTTGAGAAGACTATCAATATGGCCTACTCACGTAAATTTACGTTTTTTTTGTTTGGAGGCACAGTACTGCCACTGAAATATACGTTCGCATTCCTAGCGCTTTCTGTTGGTTATCTGGGGTACTAGGAACGTTTACTGAAAAGCCCAGTAGATAGAGCGGGGGTCGAGGGAAGAACAGAAAGATGAAGCAAAATTGCGTCATGTAAAGTTCGTAGACCCCTGTTATGACCCTTGGCCCCTAGTCTTAGGCGTTTTACCCCTTTTTTTATAATCCCTTAGCCAAAACGAACCCTTTTCTACCTGCTTTACAATTATATAATGTACACTCTACCAGCATTAACAAATAATATTATTTTTTATCAATTATGTCATTCACTTAACCTAGACAGAAATCTTTCCAGGTTAAAAAAAAGAAGAGAAAAATTATGAAAATCCTTAGTACTTTGCTGGCACCGCAGTATTATTTCGTGTAAAACTGATTTTTCATGTAAAGCATTTTTGTGTTAAACAATTTTCATAATAGTACCATGTGTGGGCAAACTTTGACAGGTCATCTGAATTTGATCAAAATCAAAAATAAAAGGCATAACTCTTTTGTTTATCAGTAGAATACTAACAAGTTAAAAATAGATTAAATAAATAAAAATAGCTATAGTAACCTTGCGGCCAAGGAGGTAGATAGGATAGTGTGATTTCAAAGTATCATGGGGTCCAGACATTTGATCTGCAGTAACTATTACAGCACCATTCCTCTGGGGAAAAATAATAAGAAGAAATATCATAAATTTGCACTGCATCATACAAAACAAGATCATTGCATCTCATCATCAAATATATAGGTATGTGATAGAATATTGTTGAGCATTTCTAGTAAAATATTTCTTTATAAGACTTAACTTAAGATGACTTCCAATAAAAGCACCTCTTCCGCTTCATTTTGATATGATATGATTATATGATACTATACCATGTTCATAGGACTGACAATAATATAAGTGCCCAAGGGTTTATCAGAGATGAACCCTTTTTTCCCCTTTAGATACCCATAGCTTTATCTATAAGACTTAAAAGACTCATAGTTCAATATGACTTTAGTTCCTCGGAAAACAAATAGGAACCACTAAATATAATTTATTATAATTAGTTTATAATTTATTTATTTAGAATAAAATCAATCAAATTGTTAAACAATATTTTAGGGTATGAATAAATAAACAAAATCAACACTAACCCAGTCATTAGTAGTTGCTTCAAGAAATGAGGAAGTTAGGGTGATATGTTCAGGCAAAACAGGAGATCTATCATCCCTTTTTAAATTGGTTTTATCACCAAAAAAAGCATTAAATCCATCTATAGCTACCAGAACACGACACCTATTTAACATAAAAACAAATTAAAAATATCCTAACAATAAAAAAAATTGTTTTAAATTTAAAATTCTAATGAAGTTGCAAGAGGACCTCCAGCAGAATAACAGAACGGTATTTAGTTAAGTACTAATAAGTCGTCTTAAAAACAGCATAATAAGTTCTATACATAACAATATTTCCTCGAAATATTATAGTATGTCCTCCGGCTCACACCAAGGTTTAGTATTAGCATCTAACTCTACAGTATAATCATGTCTGGTCAAAAATGGAGAATTAAAGTTAATTAGACAAAAACAGAAGTTTACTAGAGGTCGTCATCCAGTGGCGTAGCTATCGGGCCGCAGCGCCCGCGGTCAAAAAACTTTGGGTTTTATAGGAAATTAGACGTTTAACAAAAAAGTTTCTTAAAACGTGGTTTCAGAGCAGTTTCGTTTTCGAGATATTTGCCAAAAATCGGTCCGAGTCAACTCAGACAACTTTTTCATATACGAGTTCATTATTATACATAGCCCATTTTTCCATTTATTATTTTTCATAAACTCTAACCACCTTTAGGTACATTTAATTATTATTGAACATTCTATCAAAATGTATCATAAAAATATCTTCTACTTTTCCTCGGC
>KZ651054.1:99888-110083 GCA_001010745.2 Gerris buenoi | reverse complement strand
ACTAGAGTTCGGATCGATATGCACTTAAAAACCTCAATATATGCATATGAAAATGGCTAAATATGCAAATAATATATGCAACTTATCCCAAACATATATGCACTAAAATATGCACTTATTCCTAATATATGCACTCAAATATGCACTTATCCCAAGTATATGCTCTCCAATATGCACTTATTCCTAATATATGCACTTAAAAATGCATTTATTTTATATAAACTAATAAATAAACTCCAATAGGTAGCTATAAATATTGAATAGTGCTAAGTAAAGTGCATTTAGAGGGTTTAAAATACTCAAAAGGCTGGCATTTATAGATTAGGCAGTAGAATACACAAGAATAACCACCAAAAATAGAGATATTGACTATATTTTAAAAACAATGAAAAATTACCAATATTGTACAATGAATTTTTAATAAATTGTTTAAATTTAGGAAACAGTAAGAAAATTTTTCTGAGCTACTTAGACTTCATCTAAATTTGTAATCTTAAAATTTCGTCTGCGGTCGGAAAGAACCAATTTTAAACGTGAAAACGTTCTCTCGATAACGTCGCACGACACTACTGGAACATATTTTAGGGCAGCGACGTCAGCTAGGGTCAGATTTTATATTTTGTCTCTACCCTCCACCCCTTTCAGGATTTGGGTGACGTTCTCCACTGTGGTCCAGCCTAGATTACGGTGGATAACTGTAACTGCGTCTATTTTTTGTCAAAGTCTTTCCCTAATCGAACCAAGTTTTTCAATTATATTTGGAAGGTCACTGAAATAAGCTTTAATAAACGCCAATCTCTGAATTAAGGGCACTTTTTTGCTTTTGGGATGGCCAAATTTGCCGAATCTCCGAAGCCCTCTACATGATCTTAATGTAATACTCTAATGCACGTGTTGTGCATTCATTTGGTTAACGAAGTTATTTTAATTCGATAATAAGGGCAGCACTCTATAAATCGTCAGCGGTAGCTTTGTCCGCGATTAAGTCGAAAAACAAGAAAACAAGTCTTTTAAATCAACCAGTAGGGACTGGTAAACCCTCCCCGGAATTTTTTAAAACTTTAAGTGCAAAAAGATGAGTTTTAAGAATTTCTGAGGGCAAGTTTGTCCTAACAGGAAAAGATGTTTAGTGGGGACGAATTTCAAATACATACTGTTGGTTAAGTTTTGTATCTGTGTCTGTTTAATTTCCGTTGCATGAATCAACTTTGCCTCCCAAACTTAGCTAGAGCATTGTGGCCCCTCGCCAAAAAAAAATGATGAGAAAAAAAAATGGGTTCAGAACTGAATAGGGTCCCCTTATAATAGTATAGTAGTATAATTTCAAGTTGAATTTATTATATTTTAAAGGGGCCCCAATCGACATCGGTACAAAGATAGTAATTTCATGGTTTTTTGAATTGGGGGCATTTATGTTCAGAACTGAATGGGGTCCCCTTACAAGAGTATAGAAGTATAATTTCAAGTTAGATTTTATTATGTTCTAAAGGGGCCCCTACCAACATTGGTGCAAAGATAGTAATTTAATTTTTTTGGATACCCCCGGACGCCCGGGGCTCTAGGGGGCCCGGGTCTGTGCCTCCCAAACTTAGCTAGGGCAGTGGGGCCCCTCGCCAAACAAAAATTGACGAGAAGAAAAAAAACATTTGTGTTAAGAACTGAATGGGGTCTCCTTACAAGCGTATAGAAGTATAGTTTCAAGTTAGATTTTATTATGTTCTAAAGGGCCCCTACAGACATTGGTACAAAGATAGTAATTTTTTTTTTTTTTTTTGGATTTGGGGGCCTCTTGTCACCAGGGTCCGCTAATGATTCGGGCCCATAGTTATGTCACTAATTACAATGTCCGTCTTGCCTTTTTTGGTTGTAAAAAACCAGGGTTACCCCCGGAGGCCCGGGCCCCTGGAGACCCGGGCCCCTGGGTATTTGCCCTCCTGCCCCCCCCCCCCACAGAAAGAGTTGTGTATTCATATAAAGTTTTAATCACGGTTCGGTCTTAAATAAATTATTGTCATTGCGGTCGTTGGTACAACATTGGTGAACAAGGGTGGAACAAATATGTCAACTTTTGAAATGCTATTCTTGAAAACTGGTGTGAAAAACGTGTAGCAAATGTTTGTATATTGTAAAACTGCATCGGTGCGAATTTATATTATAATTATATTGGTATAGAATAAGCCTGTTCAGCAGACCATAGACCATCATCATTAAAAGTTATCCTGAACCTGTACCAGTTCTAAAATAGCCCCGTTTCACGTTCCACAAACTTGCAATGCAACAATTCATTCTTCAAATGCAGTTTACCCTCTTCAAACGCACTTAAACNAAGAAAACTAAAATCCGTCTCTTCAACACCAATGTTAAGACAGTGCTGATGTATGCAAGTGAAACATGGCGAGTAGATGCTAAAATCACCTCTCAACTGCAGGTCTTTGTAAACCGATGTCTTCGGCGCATCATGGATGTGTGGTGGCCAGATAAAATCACAAATGAAGAGTTATGGAGACTTACTGGACAGGCCCCTATGGATAGACAGATATAAGAACGGAAATGGAGATGGTTGGGACACACCTTGAGAAAACCTGATGGAGCCATTGAAAAAAAGGCTTTGGAGTGGAACCCACAGGGAGCAAGGAGAAGAGGTAGGCCGAAAGGGACATGGCGAAGAACAGTGGAAAAGGAGGCTGAACAAATTGGAAAATCCTGGGGTGAGCTCAGGAACCTGGCTATGGATCGAGATGGGTGGTGGATTCTCCTGGATGCCCTATGCTCCTATAGGAGTAACAGGAACTAAGTAAGTAAGTAAGTAGATCAATAACCAAACAACGTCTTCACACAAAATAACTGTATTTGCTACAATTGACCGGTTTCGCCTGTTCTAAAGCAGCCTTCTTCAGATAATCTTGACTTGAGGTTACTGTATTGACTTCAAGAGGACAAGTGACTCTTGAAGTCAATACAGTAACCAGTAACCTCAAGTCAAGATTATCTGAAGAAGGCTGCTTTAGGACAGCCGAAACCGGTCAATTGTAGCAAATACAGTTATTTTGTGTGAAGACGTTGTTTGGTTATTGATCTACACCTCTTCCATGATGAGTCGCTATCACGCATTGGAGAAAAACACAGTCGATGATCTATTTGGACTTTTCCTTACACTATTACAATCCCCCATTGGCATGTGCTCATGCTCAATCCCCAATGTTCTGTATAAAAATTAAATTCTTAGGCTGTATGCCCTCTATCAGAGAACACTCTCCAGTTACGAGCCTCTAAATTATAAATTCTCTTCTTAATTATTCTTCTTAGAAGCCCTCTTAGTTTACATTGCATCAGATCCATGTCTTATTAGCTTAATTATCAATGGACTTTGATTTTGTTCAGGTGCAGTTCCACCTTTAGGAGCATTCCTTGGAAGCCTGATGTGCGGACCTTTAATGGAAAAGCTAGGCAGGAAGAGAACTCTCATGCTGGTCGCACCTTTCTTCTGTGCCTCGTGGATATGGATAGCTTACTCGAAAGACTGGACTTCTCTAATTCTAGCAAGAACTGCTACGGGATTCTGCGTAGGCATAGTCCTGCCTTCAGCTCAAGTTTACGTCAGTATATAAGATATTTTCTTTACACTTTTTAATATTAAAGAGTTCTTGCACCTCTGCATTTGGGAAATGAAACAAAAAAAGGAAGGGACTGTAAAATAATCAATCACAGAATAGCTAATGCCACTTTTTTTGGTGAAGGAAACTTGGGAAAGGAGAGCTATTCCCACTTTTAGTTCAGGAAATAGCCTACAAAAAACTGTGTGACAAACATCAAGCTAGAATTTTGTGTGCAAGTAAATCATTTGGTGCATACACGATCAAACTTACTTGACAAACTTGGCTTGTCAAGCCAGCTTGACAAGTAAGTTTCACCGTGTGTGGGTGAAATTTGAGAGTTTGATGGCTTGATGTGGTGTACACTGGGCATCAAACTTGCTTGTCAAATGTCAAACTTGTTTGACCGTGTATGGGGGCCTTTAAGAATATGTGGTCGGCTAAGCTCATCTGCAGGACATAGCTTGGCAATGGGCATTTGAAAAAAACAAACCGGTGAGATTAGATAATATTTGATTTGGAACTATTAACCTATTAAGTGACAAACTACCATTAACTTGATTATTGGTCTACTAAAGTTTGTACTCAGGATCATGAAAATCACATTGTCCACCAAAAAGGGCGGGACATGGCTGCTCTCCACAGGTTTATTTATTTTTTTCAAATGCCTATTGCCAAGCTATTGTCCCGCAGATGAACTTAGCCGATTACATACTCTTAAAAGGCACCAAAAGATTTACTTATTCCCAAAATTCTAGCTTGACGTCAGTCAGACACTTTTTTGCACACTATCTCCTGGACTATAAATGCCAACTACCGTCAAATTATTAAATTAACGGGAAGGAGAAATGTATTGAAATTGCAATGTGGATTGACAGGAAGACAAAGAATTACTTAAAACACAAGTGGGAAATAATTAACCCTTCATATCCTGGACAATTTTTCTCAGAGAACCTATTAAATATGTATTTTTAATTTTTTTAAAAATTTTTAAGTTTGGCGAGTTAAGTTTGGCGATGTTAAGTGGCGAGGAAGTAGACTAACAGACAAAAGAGGTTTAACAGGGACACGTTTAGACTAATTTTGAGTACCTAGAACGGCCGATGTCCTTAAATATATTATATTTAAATTTAGAATAGAACAGTGTTTTGTTTAATAATTATTGATTTTTTAGGTGAGTGAATGTTCTCTGCCCAAGATCAGAGGAAGGATGGGCACTTTGCCGGCCCTGTTTCTGGCAGTGGGAATCTTGGTGACGTATGTCGGAGGATGTTGGCTAGACTGGGACCAACTCGCCCTGCTCTGTTCGGTGTTCCCTGCTCTCCTCTTCACCCTGACCATCACTCTGCCGGAGTCACCGGACTGGCTGGATATGAAGGGTCACACCGAGGAGGCCAAACGAGCCAGAAAGTGGCTCCACTTCAACGACCACTTGAAAGACGATAAGAAGCAACCGGAACCGATCAACGTGCCGGACAAGAAGAGGTTTCTCAGTAGACAAGTTCAGATCCCTCTCGGTCAAGTGATAGCCGTTCTCATCCTGCAGCAGACTTGCGGTATAGACGTCATCATATTCTACACCGTTTCCATTTTCCATGCCAGCGGTACGTGGCTCAACGAACACCAATCCACGGTCATCGTAGGAATCGTACAACTGCTGGCCTCTTTCATTTCTCTATTCTTGGTAGACAAATACGGTAGGAAGCCGTTGCTCATAGCCTCCGGGATGTCGATGGGAGTCTCTATGTTTTCTTTAGGAACATATTTCTTTTTGCAAACGTTAAATATGACCGAGGGTTTGGCACTTTTACCTTTGATAAGTTTGATGCTATTTATAACAGGATTTTCAATTGGTTTCTGTAACGTTCCGTTCATCCTCATGGCCGAGCTTCTGCCCATGTCAAAACGTTCTTTGCTGAGTTCCATCGCGGGCGCAGCCAATCTAGGATCGATGTTCGTCGTCATCAAAACCTACCCGGATTTCGAGGCCGTTATGGGTTCCGCCGGAACTTTCTGGCTCTATTCTCTCCTTTCACTGCTCAGCTGTTTCTTCGTCCGATTCTGCATACCGGAAACCAAGGGCAAATCCTTCAAAGAAATCGAAGCCATTTACGAAACCCATCTGAATGACAAACGCACCAATAGCAACGGCTCTACTCTGCCCGACGGAAGTTACCAGCAAAATACCAAATTTTAAATTATACATCAACATAAGCAGGAGTGTTAACAAATTGTAAAAGAAGGAGGTTAATAATCTCAGGTTAAAAAATAATATGATTACAATTTATATAATACGAGATAATACTCGTAATATAGATGCTAGATACAGAAAGC
Organism: Gerris buenoi; assembly: GCA_001010745.2. Taxonomy (NCBI): domain Eukaryota; kingdom Metazoa; phylum Arthropoda; class Insecta; order Hemiptera; family Gerridae; genus Gerris; species Gerris buenoi. Next base: position 104,156 of record KZ651054.1, on the reverse strand, counting down.
GTAGTAACGTCAAAAAAAGAAGTATCCCATTTAAAGGAAATGGAAAAATTATTTTACGTTGCCTCCACGACAAATTTGGACTGAAATGATTCAAGAGCTTGACAATAATAGAGTTCTCTATTATTAATAAGTCGCAATAAAATTTAGATGAAATAGCCAATAATTTAAAATCGTTCTTGCATTTTTTATTGGCAATGAAATAGAAATGAGAGGTTTTTGTATACAAGGATGCCATAACAACCTCTTTACTTCACTTTTATTTAGTAAATACTAAACCAAGACCCTTAGATCATTTAGATTAAATATTAACATCCTCTATTAATATTTCTAAACAAATATTTTTTTGAGATAAAAAAAAGTTCAAAGCTTATAAAAACTAAATACACACTAATTAATTTAAAAATAAGCAATATATTACAATTACAGTAAAGATTCTATTAGTTACCATAATTAATTACTTACATATTTACTTGTAGATTTGGATACGAATCAGGGATTTTTTAAGTATCTTAAAACTTATTTGTCATGTGGAGTTAAAGAATCACTGAAGAATCTCTACAGCTTGAAATTCATCAGAAAGTAAAGCCATAAATCACAAATGCGCACTTAATGGCGAAGCAAGGGCTACATTCTCTCGATAGAAAGAGAATAAAGAATGGTACATATAAAATGAACTATCTTGCCCGGGATTTGAGACCTGACATGCAGGGTTAAATTACTGTGATAAGATAAAAAAAAATTGTCTAGTGAAATTAAATAGTCCAACGAATTCAGGTGTTAATTACATTAAATGACATACATTATATTAAATTAATATAATGTAATGTAGTTACCATGACTTTGCAGGAAAAAAAAATTGCCTTAATAAAAGTCCAACGAATTAACGGTGCTAATTACCATAAATGGCACACATTATTTATTATTTAATTAATTACCATAGTAAACTATAATAAATGGTATAAAGGGATAAAGCACTGTGATGCATGCAGGTAAAAGAATTGTCTAAAAAATTTAAATTAGTCCAACAAATTAACGGTGCTAATTACCATTATAAATTAAACAAAACTTTAGTGTTAAATTGTATGAAGATTGTTTTTAATTATATAGCTTAATTTTATTATTATTATATTTTTTATTTATTTAATAAAATTTGGGTTTGAATGAAGTTGTGATAATATTATGTTTGTCTTAAAAGAAAGAGGTTAGAGTAGATAAGTCAAAAAGTCAATGATCTATATACTTAAATTTAATAACTGTTTCCAAAAAATATAAAATGTAGTCAATCCTTATCATTTAAGTCACAAATGGGTTCTTGCAGAGTTGTGAACTAACTTTCGTGACAGTTAACTAACTTTCGCGACAGTTAAACTAACTTTCGCGACAGTTAACTAACTTTCGCGATAGTTAACTACTTTTGTGACAACTAAATTTTGTGACAGTTAACTAACTTTAACGACTTTGCAAGAACGCATTTGTGAATTAAACATTTGGGTCTTTAACCTGCTTATTTGGAGATGCTATATTGAAATATAAGCTATATAACGTTACTTTTAGGTCTGTAAGATGCATTCACGAATTTGGTAGGTCAACGTGAACTTGATAGAAATTATCTCAAAAATGCCTATTGTTCATGAATATAGTGAGTATTCAACCACTACATGTATTCTAGGAATAAAGGAAAAATACTTCATCTAATATTTTAGTAATGTTCTTAGTTTTTACCATCTTGCACTAATTAGTCAAGAAAATACAAATGTTTTATTAGTCAAACTAAAAGGAGGCATGTCAGTTATATCATAAGGTTAAGTGTCCATCTGAGACTAAATCTCGAGAGCTAGTCTCGAGATTAGTCTCAGAACCTTATCCACTTGAGAGCAACATCAGGCTCTCCCGAGTCTCGGAGAGTCGGCGAGTCTCCGAGACTAGTCTCAGCCCCATGTCCACTAGCTATTTCAATCTCGAGAGCGAGTCTCCATACTAAAAAGTCTCAGATGGACACTTACCCTAAGCAATTTTACTTTTTATATTTTTGCTTCCGAGCTTACCAAAAACGGAAGCTATGTGATCGTTCTGAAGAACGAACATTTTTTAGATCACAGATTTCAAAAAATCCACAGACAGAAATCCGTTTCAGACACTTTTATGTACAGTATATTCTTGACTAATATGACCAATAATTAATTTGTGGTATTAATTAAATTGAAATTTCCTTCTTCTACGCTTATATTTAATTCCAGTTGCACGAGATACAAATTTTGTGGCACTTCATTAGATTGTTACTTCCCTTATAAAAAATTAGAGTGGAGTAACAATGTAAAGAATATGTACTGAATGTTCTTCTTTAGACTGTTACTCCCCTTATAAATAAAAACAAAAGGGAGTATTAATCAAAAGAAGGTGTACTGAATGTTCTTCTTTAGACTGTTACTCCCCTTATAAAAAAAAAAGAATTGTGATATTCCTTTGTTTCAAAGTACATCGACTAAGCACCCTTTTGTCTTTAGTTATTTAGTCAGTCATTTATATTCTAGAAAAGCAAATGGGAGTAACAATCTAAAGAAGTACCAATTTTTTAATAAATTGTTAATTAACCTTTCGACTATTTTTTTTTTTTTTTTTTTTTTTTTTTTTTTTTTTTTTATATTTCTATTATATGTTAGTCATACTCTTTTTTACCACTATTGCCTATTATAGTGGTAAAAAAGTGTCTGACTAACATCAAGCTAGAATTTTGTGTATAAGTGAATCTTTTGGTGCCTNAAAAGTATTCTATGTTAGTCAGACACTTTTTTACCACTATTGCCTATTATAGTGGTAAAAAAGTGTCTGACTAACATCAAGCTAGAATTTTGTGTATAAGTGAATCTTTTGGTGCCACTCTAAACCTGTTTGTTTTTTTCAAATTCCTATTACCAAGCTATGTCCTGCAGACGAACTTAGCCGACCACATATTCTTAAAAGTAAAAAAGGCACTAAAAGATTAACTTATACACAAATCCTAGCTTTATGTTAGTCAGACACTTTTTTGCACACTAGCTCCTGGACTAAATCAACAATTTTTATTCTTGTTGCTCTAATTGTTATGAGACATTTAAAAAAAAAAAATTGCTTATTTAAATTTTGCTCATAAATTTGTAATTTCTATAGAATTGACACTTTACTGTACTTGATCAGATTAGATTTTATGGCAAACAAAATTTAAAAAAAAAGATAAATTTGAAAGAGTGAACAAAGGGATTAATTTATTGATGGTCTAAAATTTACAATTTAAATTGCAAATGTTAAAATATGTTTAGGTTCTTTTTTATCAACTTAATTTATTTTTATTTTTTACAGATTATTTGCTACATTATTGTGGTTTGACTTTAACTTGTACTTTTTTTTTTATTTTTTAAGTTTTATTTTGAATTAGCAAAACAAAGAATGTCTTTTTTATTGAAAAAAGAAGAAGCAGAAGAAAAAAAAAATGAATAGAAGTAGGCTGTGATTTTATGAAATTAATTTGTTGTGATGTGGATATAATTTTTACAATTTTCGTTTATATTGAATGTAATATGTAATTAAAAAAATATATCAGTATTAATTTAAATTAATATTACCTGTGTTGTTCATATTATATAAATAGTTAAGCTCGTAGCAACAGGCTTAATTTTATATTTAGAAAAAATGAAGTAATAGTCCAGTCAAATGGTGCATAAAAAGAGCCCAAAGTAGAAAGTTCTGGTGTAATTGTTGTTTACTTAATGTTTTTTGGGGTGCTGAACACGAATCTAAAGTTGTCCAACAAAATTTCCCGCGGCAAATATGAGAAATCATCGAAAAACTACTAAAAAAAAAATGTTTTATTGGTTTTCAGCTTATAACTTTCAAAGCAACCCATTAACGCAAAAAGTNCTACGACCGTTTTTCTTATTTTAAGGGGTGTCGCTGTAGGTTTTACTAAAAAATTGTATTTGAAAAAAATGTTCGTCTCATTGAATAGATGTGGTTTGATTTTTTTCCCGACCGAAAATTCCAATTTTTAATTTGAAGTTTACGTGAGCGTTGCGCGTGAACGCTTGAACGGATAACGTTGTCCAACGAACTCGTCCTGAGCATTAGCAAAATGAGCATGTATACCAAATTTCATCAAAATCGGTCAAGAATCTCAAGTTATCGTCGCACGTTTCATGATTCACGGACACACAGACCGACAGACAGACACGGAACCAAAAATGTTCCCTGATGTCTGAAACGGATTTCTGTCTTGGAATTTTTAAAATCGGAGG
>KZ651054.1:54389-82753 GCA_001010745.2 Gerris buenoi | reverse complement strand
TCAAAAAAAAAAAAAAGAAATCAGTAAAATGTTCCTTTTCAGTTTTTGCAAATTTTGATCCTAGATAAATAATATTTTTTACAGTAGACTAAATTTTCCACAATTTTACCTCGTCACATTCTTTCCATTAATATTTTATATTTTGACTTTTTTCCGGTTTTTCTACATAGGCCTTAAAATTTTTGTTACATGAAATATATGTGTATTACTTATAAAAGCTGGAACATTTCTGACATCTCGCGGGACAATGACTTATTATAGCACCCGATGAATTTGAGCCCTTCCTCCAACTCCTCTTCTGTCACCCTTAAAAATCCCTTGATTCCTTATCTTGTCCCTTACGTAATTTTTTTTTTTGTTAACTGTCACCGTATAACAAAGACTGCAAAAAAAACTAGATGGGTAATGGGTTTGAAGCTGCAGTCATAAAATTAAATTTAAGATCTGCGATACGTAATAATTAAATAAATTTCATATTTAATAAGTGAAATTTAATAATATAAATTGACTCACCTGCTTGTCTCGACACATGAGAGCTATGACTATCAAGTTAGAGACGAAGCCTAAGAAACCAATAAGAAGTAAGGCAACGCTGGCGGCGAGATACCCGCCAATGGACATCAGTTCCTCCATCTTGATTTGGCATGTCAACTAAACAAAGAAATTAACTTATTTTACTTTTATTTAATTATACCAAACATTTTAAAGGATGGTCATTATATTATAAGGTTTCCATTTCTTTTCAGTAAAAATCTTTAACGGAACCTTTTGGATCACTTTATTCTCAAACAAAAAAGCAAAATAAATAAATTAGACTGGTTTCAACCAAATTTTTTATTGTTTATCATGAATTACCACTTTATTAACAGTCTCAATAATTTCAATATCGGGTAGACATGGTCTGTATTTCAAATGCTAATCACTATACTAATTTAATGTGGAATAGATATGTAGGTAATGGTAAGAGATATAAATACTGTAAAATTTATTTTGCTTTTATTTTTACTCTGTTTCTCCGATATAGGCATTGCCACGGAGATAGTGTAGACCTTAGACGACTTGGTATAATCACCTCTAATCACATCCCAAATGAAAGAAAAAAATGTATCAAAAGTCTCCAAAACGTTCTTTGATTGGACTAAAGCAAGTTTACTCACCTTATAAAATTTAATTTGCTGATCGAAACGACAAGACTCGACTGCTTTTCAGGATTCTGAAACATTAAATAATGGCAATTATTAGAAAGAGAGAGATACTAGTGTGGCTCACAGCTTCGTAGCGTCCTATTGCGTATTTTTGATTTTACTATGATTTGATTGCCTTTACGACCTATATTTTGTAAAATTTATTTAATTTTTCCCCCGTTTTTATATCTTTGAATGAATTAAAGTATCAACTTAGTAAAATTTAAAGAGTGCAGAACGTTTAAATTTCATGAAAATCAAACGAGTAGGTACTTTTTAATTTAAATTAACATTGAGCTAATTATGACCTACCATCCAAATTTTATTATAATCGGACATGTAGTTTTAAATATATGATGGTTCGCAAAATTTAGTGTCAGATCAACAGACAGACAAGGAAACATAGATGATCCCTGATGTCTGAAAGAAATGTCTGTCTTGGAGTTTTTAAATTGAGAGATTAAATTTTGTTCTTAAGTACTGTCAAATAGCTTCCATTTCCTTCGAAAAGCTCGGAAGTAAAAATTAATGAAATGTGGATGTATTGTATAGATTATCTTAATTCAATCATTTTAATCAACATTTCAACTAATCAATTTAGCTGCTGACTGATTATTGTATTGCCGTTAAAAATACATAATTTATGCAAGTTTCACTTTATAGGTTTTCAAAAGTGGGTCAAATTTAGGTTTCGAGATTTGGAGACAAATAAATACATAAATAGTGAAGATGAGTGTCAAAAAAGTATTGAACTCACAATAATTTAGGACNTTAACTACTTTCCTGCCTGTTTATAATATTTTAATGACAAATCAGCGAAATAGTACTTTCCAGCCTGAAAACAGTTAAGTAATGTTTAATTTTGCTGCCACGAGTAGATAAATAATATTTTTTACAGTTGACTAAATTTTCCACAATTTTACCTCGTCTTATTCTTTCCATTAATATTTTATATTTTGTCTTTTTTCCGGTTTTTCTACATAGGTCTTAAACAATTTTTTTACATGAAATATATGTGTATTACTTATCAAAGCTGGAACATTTCTGACATCTCGCGGGACAATGACTTATTATAGCACCCGATGAATTTGAGCCCTTCCTCCAACTCCTCTTCTATCACCCTTAAAAATCCCTTGATTCCTTATCTTGTCCCTTACGTAATTTTTTTTTTTGTTAACTGTCACCGTATAACAAAGACTGCAAAAAAAACTAGATGGGTAATGGGTTTGAAGCTGCAGTCATAAAATTAAATTTAAGATCTGCGATACGTAATAATTAAATAAATTTCATATTTAATAAATGAAATTTAATAATATAAATTGACTCACCTGCTTGTCTCGACACATGAGAGCTATGACTATCAAGTTAGAGACGAAGCCTAAGAAACCAATAAGAAGTAAGGCAACGCTGGCGGCGAGATACCCGCCAATGGACATCAGTTCCTCCATCTTGATTTGGCATGTCAACTAAACAAAGAAATTAACTTATTTTACTTTTATTTAATTATACCTAACATTTTAAAGGATGGTGATTATATTATAAGGTTTCCATTTCTTTTCAGTAAAAATCTTTAACGGAACCTTTTGGATCACTTTATTCTCAAACAAAAAAGCAAAATAAATAAATTAGACTGGTTTCAACCAAATTTTTTATTGTTTATCATGAATTACCACTTTATTAACAGTCTCAATAATTTCAATATCGGGTAGACATGGTCTGTATTTCAAATGCTAATCACTATACTAATTTAATGTGGAATAGATATGTAGGTAATGGTAAGAGATATAAATACTGTAAAATTTATTTTGCTTTTATTTTTACTCTGTTTCTCCGATATAGGCATTGCCACGGGGATAGTGTAGACCTTAGACGACTTGGTATAATCACCTCTAATCACATCCCAAATGAAAGAAAAAAATGTATCAAAAGTCTCCAAAACGTTCTTTGATTGGACTAAAGCAAGTTTACTCACCTTATAAAATTTAATTTGCTGATCGAAACGACAAGACTCGACTGCTTTTCAGGATTCTGAAACATTAAATAATGGCAATTATTAGAAAGAGAGAGATACTAGTGTGGCTCACAGCTTCGTAGCGTCCTATTGCGTATTTTTGATTTTACTATGATTTGATGCCTTTACGACCTATATTTTGTAAAATTTATTTAATTTTTCCCCCGTTTTTATATCTTTGAATGAATTAAAGTATCAACTTAGTAAAATTTAAAGAGTGCAGAACGTTTAAATTTCATGAAAATCAAACGAGTAGGTACTTTTTAATCTAAATTAACATTGAGCTAATTATGACCTACCATCCAAATTTTATTATAATCGGACAAGTAGTTTTAAATATATGATGGTTCGCAAAATTGAGTGTCAGATCGACAGACAGACAAGGAAACAAAGATGATGCCTGATGTCTGAAAGAAATGTCTGTCTTGGAGTTTTTAAATTGAGAGATTAAATTTTGTTCTTAAGTACTGTCAAATAGCTTCCATTACCTTCGAAAAGCTCGGAAGTAAAAATTAATGAAATGTGGATGTATTGTATAGATTATCTTAGTTCAATCATTTTAATCAACATTTCAACTAATCAATTTAGCTGCTGACTGATTATTGTATTGCCGTTAAAAATACATAATTTATGCAAGTTTCACTTTATAGGTTTTCAAAAGTGGGTCAAATTTAGGTTTCGAGATTTGGAGACAAATAAATACATAAATAGTGAAGATGAGTGTCAAAAAAGTATTGAACTCACAATAATTTAGGACATACATTTTGTATTGCAATTTTTAATTAACTAAAGAGCGAAATAGAAACTAGAAAGACTTCATGGTATCATAATTTTATGAAATCAACTTTTAAAAGCACAATTATTGTAGAGTTAACTTAATTATAACAGACTAGATTTTATTAATTCCGCAACAGCAAATATTTGGTGATTTAGTAAAAGGTAGATTTAGGCCATTTGATTGATTAGATAAGTTCGCAAAACGCAACACAAGTTTCCTTATACATTTATTTTTAAAGTGGAAATCCCCATTCTGCTGTATCCTTACATACGGATATATACTTCCAGCGATAGTCCTGATTCTCCTGTGTGCTATTATCTCGAAAACGATAATGATATTATAAAAGCTTTTGTTTAGGAGGATGGAGTGTAAACTAGTTTACCGCTCAATACCCTGTCCTTAGCTGCGAATACAAAGCCCCCCCCCCCTCTCGTATGGAGAAGATTGAATAAAAAAAATTGAAATGGAAATTGGGTAAATTAGATATAGGCTATATAAGAAATTCAGAAAAAAATTAAAAATATAAGTTTTGGTCGCGAGATGGCTTCCTTCCACTCAGCACTGGTAACAGTAGGTATAACACTTTTTTTCATTATATTTTAAAATGTTAACTGCATTAACATGATATAAGTAATATTGAGGACTTTGTCCTTGTAAACGGTGAAGTTTGAAATAAAGAAAGTAGCATGGACTACTCTTTTTAAGATTACAGATTCAGGGATTGACTCTTGATTAATGATTGCAACCCTAGACTGTATTATTGTATGACCATATTGGCTGTGGTCGAATTTTGTTAAGGTTTACTGGTTCACATATAAATGTCTCAAACTAAACGTCTCATGAACACTAATGTTTTCGTTACATTTTATTCTCCATTTCTTGAGCCATGTTTCGAGGAGTATTAGATGTTCCTTTGCTTGGTCAGATGCCAAAATAAAATAAATGTGTCATCAGCAAAGGATGCTAACCCGTATGTATGAAGTTATTAGAAAAAATCGGGTACAGGGTATCTCGGAACTTTTCTTCACTTCCAGCAGGAGGAAGTAGCATTTGACGTGGTCAGTACTTGGATGGTGTGACCGTTCTGAACTAATAAAATAACATATTTTAATTACCCATATTTTATTTTATTATTTGAAGTTTGTTGGTATTTTTACAGATGTAAACAAACTTTGACGTCACCAAAATCATCGCACTAATAAATAACTATATTCGCTTATAACTTATAAACTAATAAATGGAATTTCATCGGATTTTTTTTATAATTGTTCCTTAATTTTTTCCGGTTCCAACGATATGCTATATGTCTAAATCCTATTTATACTTTCTATATTATTAACCATCAAAGTTGAAAAATTAAAAAATGTATAACTTCAAAATGGCGGCCAAAATCAAAATGAAATTTGGCGGGCTTGTTTGTCATTCAGAGAGGTACATTCGTGCCAAATTTCAACTCGATCAGGACCATTTTCGATTTATTACGATTTTTTTTAATTTTGCTGACTAAGCAAACTGGGTTCAAGATGGCGGAAAAAGTTCATTTTCCGGGCGGCACAACTACAGGTTAGGACTGATTTTTTTAACTCTCTAGGTTAAATACCTTGGGCGCTACGATGATAACACACATACATACGTCATGCTGAAAACCACTCATGAGGTCTTAAAAACACCTAAAACGGATAATTCCGTTGAAATCTCGAAAACAATTTTTTTGGTGAAAACAATACCCTTCCTACTATTAGTTGTGAGGAAAAGTAAAAATGGGCGGAGTGAGAAGTGTAGAGACGGCTTTCTACGAACAATGAGTTTTTAGTGCATATTAACACCTTTGAGTCTGGAGACACTAAGAATGGAAGCATTAAAAAATTGAATCTCAAAACCAATCTAATCGAATTTAATTATAAGTAGAAGTACAGAACCAATAATCTTTTTCTGGGTGATTCAATGATAATTTCTTAATAGGTTAAGTAATTTACCCTTAAATCAAATAATTGAAAATCCGAAGACTAAACTAATTATTCTAATAAAATTAGAGTACATATAAGTTTGGCCTAAGCAGCGGTAACTATTATTCTATTTACCTGTATACGATATTATTTCATTTCGGTGTATTATAATTTTGAAATAAGAAGCATTCTTATGTAAATTTCTTATTTTAATACACCAAAAAATACTAGAAAAATGTACTCCACAAATATTTTCTACCTCACTATTGACAAAAAAACAAACTTTCTTTTAGTATTCAAGAAAGTAAGTAAACTCAAGACGGACAGAAGTCACGAAAGTTTCTTATATAATTATAATAATTATTTTGAGAAAATCATCCTTGAGTAGGATTTGAAGGATTCTTTCGTGGAACCTCTTTTCTTTATTTTTATCTCCTCCTTCAATCGAACTTTTGGTTGTTCNACCTCCTTGTCCACAGCACAGTTCAATGCAGTTGCGTTACTAGGACGGACTGGTCCACAACTCTCTTATAGTAACTTACTCATAATTCATCTAGGGACGCTCTGTTCCCTAGAGTTTCTTCTTCCTGTGTAGTGTAGTGCGAAGTAGTGATAGAAGGCCTTCACATCTTACCTTCTTCACATCTTACCTCCTTCACATCTCACCTCCTTCATCAGTCTGGAGAACAGCAAAAGGGCAGTCTCAACTCGGACCGATTCTCCACCACAGTCACCGGTTTTTATTACCTCTTTTCCTCTTTATATTTATGTCACTAAAGAGTATCTTTTCATTACATCTTTTTTCACCTAAACCTAAAATAGTTGTCTTATTCTTTATTTACTTCTTCACCCTTTTTTAACCCCCTATTATTTTTCCCCCGACCTGGGGGTGGTCCTTTGGAACTTTGAATCAGCACCTGCCATAAGTGAAGAAATTGAGGTGCCAACTCCTTGGCCCTCCCTCTGGCTTAACATTTTTTGGTCACTTTGGGCCGGATAAAGCTTTTGTTTTTATTCTTTGCTAGATTTATTTAAATTAACTTTTCTATCTCTTTTACAAATAGACAACTATTTTATTTTATTTATTTTAACTTTTGTATCTTATGATTTGACTTTATTATTTTAACTTGTCTAAGTNATATTATTATAATAATTATTTTGAGAAAATCATCCTTGAGTAGGATTTGAAGGATTCTTTCGTGGAACCTCTTTTCTTTATTTTTATCTCCTCCTTCAATCGAACTTTTGGTTGTTCGTCGAATATTTCCGACTGAATAGCCCTTACCTTAGCTATGTTTTCTCTTCAAACTCCGGTGCTATTATAATAAAAGAAAAATATTTACCGAACGACAAATTATTCCTTCTCCTCATTTCCTAAGAGCTACTTGAAAAATAAATTAAAATACAAAGGACCTACCTATACGTTTAACTCAGATATCAAGTTCTGTATTTTTAATTAAAATGTATTATAAAATTATAATGATTTAATTTTTAACCCGTTAACGGGCAAATCTTTTATTAAAAAATAAGTTTTTCTTTCAAATATTTATAAATATGTTTAGATAAGCACTTGGACCTATAATTTTCGATTTTATGATGCGTACCACAAATGGGGCAGCAGCCAGAAGTTTAATAAATATTAAGTTGGGTACACACAAGTAATACATTGCGTTGTATGAATGTGGTGTGGGTGCATGGAAGTGTTGACACTCTGTCAAAAAATGTTTTGGTAATTTTTGGTTGTAAATTAACGCAAAACACAAATTTTTAAAAGAGTGGACTCAGCTTTCTATTTACAACATTTTTACGTTTTACAACATAACTGAAACGAGCTTCTTACATTCAATAAGCTATGCATCCTGTCTCTGTGCACGTGCCGGAAACATGCGACGGTGAATTGATTGAAAGTTAGCCAATTTTGGTGAAATTTAGTACACATTGAGGTCCCCTTGAAGCTGAGATAATAGAGTATTATTAAATCCAATTTGGCGGTTTTAATTCAATATGGTGGCCATATGTTGAAGTGATAGTACCTTTAATTTTCTTCTTTAGCTACCACAAGTCTATGTACCAAATTTCAGATCTCAAGGCCCACTGAAAGCTGAGATAATAGAGTATTATTAAACCCAAGATGGCAGTTATAATTTATTATGGCGGCCATATGTTGAAGTAAAAGTGTCTTTAATTTTCTTTTTTAGGTACCATTTTAGGAGAATTAGTGATCAGCCAATCAGTCAGTTAGTCAGTCACTTTCACTCTTAGTTTTATATACAATATACATAGTAGAGAATGAATGGCAAATGAACCTCGGAACTAATAAGTCCCCAAGTATCCTTTTGTGGATACTAAAGAGGCTGCTTAAAACCGGCAGGAAGTATAGACATCTTATTCCAGTGCAGAATATTCGACATTGCCCTCCTCATAGAAACACTTAACTTTAACACTCAAACTTTTGCATACACAATTATTTAACATAAAGAACATATCACCCTGATATCACTGCACACGAGGGTAGTGCGATACTAATACGAAATTTCCTCTCCATCTAACATTATCATTGTGTATTAAAATTAATTTCTAATATTCAAGCCAATAAGTTTAGTCACTGGACTACATCTTTTTAACGATGCTAAACGATTTAAACCATAACAACATTATCACCAGGGAATACATCATGATCATATTTATTCAGTTACCGAAATTTTTGGGCGTGACTTAAATTTGTTGGAAGTTTAGCGTTAAAGCGTCATAAAATCTAAAGAACTGTAACATCAGGTCTGTGTAAAATAAAAACAAGATTTATCACCTGAAAATAAATGGAAAAAAAGGACGTTCTTGCAAAAAGTATTACTACGTCTGCAATGAACGATACACAGGTATCGCTTGTTCTAATCTTAGAAACAGCGTGGAATATCTGGAATCTCTTGAAACTAAATATGTTAATGACTCAGATAGAAGAAAAGTTCAATTTTGTTAGATAAAAAGTTTATTTTTTTAAGTATTGATGTTGCTCGGTGGTGATCTATGGAGAAAACTAAGTGATGGTAAGATTATCTTAACAGAGGAAAAAACTCCTTGAACAAGTACGCTCCCACGGATCTCAAGTTTCCGATAGAGAATTTTTGATCTCCATTTTACGGGGATTACAAACTAAATACAACTTAGTCGTTAGGGGGTTTTATAATCGTAAAGATGGCATCATTATTGAACTCAGAAGAAGTTTGATAATATATTGATGAACTTCAAACTAACCATAAAGCCTTACACGAATTCTGAAAGTAAGGCCTTAAAAGCTTAGCTTTATAATAGCAAAGGTAAATGCTTTATTTCCATGAAAAGTGGACACTTTTCTGAAAAATGTTGGTTTGAAATATCTAATAACAAAAATTATAACTTTAGAAGACAATAGTACAATAAAAATAATTCTTATCAACCTTATGACTAGGGAAAGTCTACTTACGGTAGTTAACAGTACATAAATAGTAATAGGGATGGCAATCAACAAGCTAAAAAAAAGAAAGAAAGAAAAAACTAGAAAAAAAAGCAGCTTGGACACCACACACTAACAAAAACGTTGTGAAGTATGGTTACTTGATAGTGGTTCGACCGTCACAAAATCGACTGATGACAATAACTTGAGTAAATGAGAGCCGATTTAGTTGATATTTTGCATGTTCATTTTACCAATGCCCTGCACAAATTCGTTAGACAACGTTATCCACGCAAGCGTTTTTATTAACATAAGCTGCAATTGTTAGATTGGAACTTAGGACGGGAAAAATGTTCATCTATTCAAGGAGATAAACAACTCATAGACAACGCAGACNAACTATGCTACTGCCTGGACTGCTCTGAATAAGACTTATAACAACAAGCGCTTACTGGCCTCTACCTATATAAATCAAATAACGGAATTCCAACCGATGAAAAAGGGTACGCTTAGTAATTTTAAATCTTTTCTCTCTATTGTAGCAGAGAATGCTGCAGCTCTAAAGAGGCTAGAAATCCCACATTTAGACGAATTTATTCTTTTTAGTCTTTCGATTAAATGTCTCGACTCCGAAGCATTCGAAAAGGAAAACATTGACTTTGATTATCCCCAATTTGACGACTTAGTAACGTTCGTTAGAAATCGTTGTCAAATCTTAGAACTATCTACAGAGCTGAAAGTAGATAGTAATCTTAAGTCTGAGACATCAGACATAAAGGCTAAGCCTTCTAAATCTTCAAATATTACTACTAGTTTATTTGTAAAACAGGCTAAGGAGGTTGACTCAAAAGACAAAACTTTGTTTTCTAATAAAGCTAGCAACAAGTGTCCTTTGTGTCACACTAGTCATTTTCTGTGGAGGTGCCACAGTTTCAAACTTAAGCCTGTAGAGGAAAGATGCAGGCTAATTAAGACATGGAAGGCTTGTAATAACTGTCTTCAAATAGGCCATCTTGTAAAAGATTGTAAAAATAAGGGAGTTTGTTTTGTATGCAGCCGGAAACATCATACATTACTTCATTTATTTCATTCGCCATCAAATACCTCCCAAGTTCCTATTCAGCCTCCTACTCCAAATCCTGATGTTTCAGCCGTACAATCCTCTTTGTCTAGTACATCCTCTTCTAATGTAATTTTAGGCACCGCTATGGCTTTAATTAAGGACTCTCGAGGAAACTATCAGCCCATTCGTCTTGTAGTTGATTCCGGAAGTCACTGTTCTCTTATAACATCCGATTGTGTGCAAAGACTCGGTCTTAATATTTCTTATTTTAATCAGAGGATAGTAGGAATAGGGCAGAATCTACTGAATGGTGTAAAGGGAAAAGTAGACTGTAGTCTTAAGTCTACCCTTACTGATAAAAACTCGGTTATCTTAAAGACTGGAGCTGTTGTGGTGGACTCAATAGCTTCACTTCTACCTTGTTCTAGAGTTGCCATTCCCCCTTGGTATAATCAAAACTTAAATCAATTGGCAGATCCCAACTTCTTTATGCCTAACAAGGTAGAATTTTTACTTGGTGCAGATCTATTTCCGGATATCTTAAAAGGTCCCTGCTTTCAGTCTCCTATTGGAAACACTAAGTTCCTAGACACCATATTTGGTCTAGTGGTAATAGGTAAAATTACTATTTTGTCTTCTAACGAATACACATCTTTACTCGTAACTTCTCTGCCTGATCTGATTTCTTTACATCAACAATCCTTAGAAGTTGATAAACCTTCCGCTAAACATGTTAACAATCTTAAATATAATTACAAGTGTAATAATAATTATACCCCTTCAACTTACTTCAAATTACCGTCAGGTAATTTTAGTGAACACTTATCTTTCAAACAGAAGAACCTTATTTCTNCGCTGCTCCCATGGCTATATCAGATGCGTCCGTCATCAAGTATAGTTCTCCATTGATTTCTGGAAAAACTAAGATGGTTGTATTAGCCAAACGTGTCTCTCCTGTTTCTGGAGTCCATTTGATAAGAGACTTGTTTTTTTTTCTTTTTTCCTCGTGTGAGTTCAATCAGTGGAGCTTGTAATCGAGATGAATTAGGGATGAATATGTAGGGACATTTAGTCTTCGTGTCATTGACATTTTGTATATATTTCAAAAATGACAATTAAAAAAAATGATGTTTTAAAATTAAATAAATAAAATAGACATTCACGAATCTAATTTGAAGTGAAACAAAAATATTTTTTATTTAAAAAAAAAAATAAAGTTATAAAATATAATAAGTGTAGTGTAAAGTGTACCTACAAACTGGTGACCCCCGACTACAAAAGAAACGAAACTACAAAGGCAACCCGACTACATCAGCAACACGACTCAAAAGCAAGCCGACCTGAACTGACATAAACCTGAAAAACAATCCGAAGTAAGCCGATATAAATTGACCTAAACCGACGTAAGTCAACGTAATACAAAGACAATTAACAAATACGACAATTTTAATCAAACAATAAGACAATTTTTTTTTATAAACACGACTGCACAACCTAATGAAATTGATAAAGTAAGCATCAAAATTCCACTCTTTTGATCCGATAAACCTGAAATATGGTTTTATCAAATTGAAGCCCAATTTACAATAAACAAAATTACAGCCGATGAAACAAAATNAAAAATGACAATTAAAAAAAAATTATGTTTTAAAAATAAAATAAATAAAATTGACATTCACGAATCTAATTTGAAGTGAAACAAAAAAAATCTTTTTATTACTAAAAGAATATTAATTTATAAATTATAATAAGTGTAGTGTACAGTGTACCTACAAACTGGTGACCCCCGACTACAAAAAGAACGAAACTACAAAGGCAACCCGACTACAAAAGCAACACGACTACAAGGCAACCCGACTACGAAGCAAGCCGACCTGAACTGACATAAACCTAAAAAAAAACCGAAGTAAGCTACCATAAATTCATCTAAACCGACATAAGTCAACGTAATACAAAGATAAT
Source organism: Gerris buenoi (assembly GCA_001010745.2). NCBI lineage: Eukaryota > Metazoa > Arthropoda > Insecta > Hemiptera > Gerridae > Gerris > Gerris buenoi. The sequence continues at coordinate 70,379 of KZ651054.1, read as the reverse complement.
TAACGAATACGACAATTTTAATCAAACAATTAGACAATTTTATTTTATAAACATGACTGCACAACCTAATCAAATTGATAAAGTAAGCATCAAAATTCCACCCTTTTGGTCCGATAAACCTGAAATATGGTTTTATCAAATTGAAGCCCAATTTACAATAAACCAAATTACAGTCGATGAAACAAAATTTAATTATTTAATATCTCAATTAGATCCAAAATTTATCGAAAATATTTGGGACATAGTTACTGATCCTAACAACAACCATAAATACCAGGACACTAAAACAAGATTTTTTAATATTTACAAAGAAAGTGAAGAAAAGAAAATTAAAAAACTTTTAACTGGATTCGAATTAGGTGATTTGAAACCAAGTCAACTCCTACGCAAGATGCAAACACTAGCTGGTACACAAATATCTAATCTTGTTTTAAGAACACTATGGTTAGACAAATTACCCGATACAATTAAAAATATTTTAATAATTAGTGAAGAAAATTTAGACAAAATTGCAGCCATGGCTGATAAAATTATTGAATCACGAACTGACATATGTTCTGTTGGTCAACTGCTACCAAATACACCTAACACTAGTGACACTAATACTATACAAGACATGACAATAAAAATAAATCAATTAGAGAATCAAATAGCCTTACTTCAGACAAATAATAGCAAACCAAGATCCCGTTCACACAGTCGAAATTATAATTCTAAATTTAACCGCAGTAAATCCCGATCAAGATCGCGATCAAAATTTAACCCACAAGGTAAATTTTGTTATTTTCACTATCGTTTTGGTAAATATTGTAAACCTGAAAAATGTACAAAACCTTGTAAATGGACGTCCCAGGAAAACTTAAACCAGCAGTAGATCTAACGGCACCTGCTGCTGCCGAAATATTAAATGACCGTAAATCCCGATTATTTGTTTTTGACAAAAAAACTGGATTTCGATTTCTTGTTGACAGTGGAGCCGACGTTTCTATTATACCAGCATCAAAAACTGATAAAACCATAGAAAGTTCATTTAAATTATATGCAGCTAATAATACGCAAATACCCACATACGGACATAAAATTTTATCTTTAGATCTTGGACTTCGACGAAAATTCCAATGGCCATTTGTCATTGCTAAAATTGATAGAGGAATTTTAGGAGCTGATTTCTTAAAACATTTTAATTTATTAATTGATTTAAATAAAAAACAATTAATTGATGGTGTCACTAGCCTCCAAATCTCAGGCGACATCACAACCATCAAAGAAAATGAAGTACTCAGCACTACTAACAAAACTTCCCAGTTTAATGACTTATTACAACAATTTCCAGAAATAACCAAACCGAACTTACTACCTACTCATAAAAAACATGACATTACTCATTCTATCGAAACAATCGGTGATCCTGTTTATTCAAGACCAAGACAATTAGACGCTCAAAAACTTGCAATAGCAAAAGGGGAATTTCAATTTATGCTTGACAACGGTATTATACAGCCATCCAAATCACAATTGGCTAGTCCTCTACATATGGTTAAAAAGAAAGAAGGAACTTGGAGACCATGTGGAGACTACAGACGATTAAACAATTGCACAATACCTGACAGATAACCATTACCTCGTGTTGAAGACTTTCATCAAATTCTTAAAAATACACAAATTTATTCCAAAATTGATTTACTTAAAGCATATTACCAAATTCTAATGTCCACAAAAAATAAACATAAAACCGCGATTATAACACCTTTCGGCCTTTTTGAATATAATGTTATGAGCTTCGGATTGCATAACGCTCCGGGTACGTTTCAAAGATTTATAAACAGTGTATTTAGTGGTCCAGAATATAATTTCATGTTTCCATATCTTGATGATTTACTGATAGNTTAGTTGATATTTTGCATGTTCATTTTACCAATGCCCTGCACAAATTCGTTAGCAAGCGTTTTTATTAACATAAGCTGCAATTGTTAGATTGGAACTTAGGACGGGAAAAATGTTCATCTATTCAAGGAGATAAACAACTCATAGACAACGCAGACAAACTTTCTTACATACGAGTTTATAAATACTTGCCCAATGTTTTCCATTTATTAGTTTTCGTTGGTAGATTTAATTATAATTGATTATTTTATCAAAATATATCATAAAAACTTCTCCTCGGTGGGGAATCGAACCCGGCCTTTTTCCCTCCACGCTTAAACCTATTTTCTCAGGAACTTTATTTTTCCCGTGAAAACTGCTTATATCGTTGGATTCNGAACAAGTACGCTCCCACGGATCTCAAGTTTCCGATAGAGAATTTTTGATCTCCATTTTACGGGGATTACCAACTAAATACAACTTAGTCGTTAGGGGGTTTTATAATCGTAAAGATGGCATCATTATTGAACTCAGAAGAAGTTTGATAATATATTGATGAACTTCAAACTAACCATAAAGCCTTACACGAATTCTGAAAGTAAGGCCTTAAAAGCTTAGCTTTATAATAGCAAAGGTAAATGCTTTATTTCCATGAAAAGTGGACACTTTTCTGAAAAATGTTGGTTTGAAATATCTAATAACAAAAATATAACTTTAGAAGACGACAGTACAATAAAAATAATTCTTATCAACCTTATGACTAGGGAAAGTCTACTTACGGTAGTTAACAGTACATAAATAGTAATAGGGATGGCAATCAACAAGCTAAAAAAAAGAAAGAAAGAAAAAACTAGAAAAAAAAGCAGCTTGGACACCACACACTAACAAAAACGTTGTGAAGTATGGTTACTTGATAGTGGTTCGACCGTCACAAAATCGACTGATGACAATAACTTGAGTAAATGAGAGCCGATTTAGTTGATATTTTGCATGTTCATTTTACCAATGCCCTGCACAAATTCGTTAGACAACGTTATCCACGCAAGCGTTTTTATTAACATAAGCTGCAATTGTTAAATTGGAACTTAGGACGGGAAAAATGTTCATCTATTCAAGGAGATAAACAACTCATAGACAACGCAGACCAACTTTCTTACATACGAGTTAATAAATACTTGCCCAATGTTTTCCATTTATTAGTTTTCGTTGGTAGATTTAATTATAATTGATTATTTTATCAAAATATATCATAAAAACTTTTCCTCGGTGGGGAATCGAACCCGGCCTTTTTCCCTCCACGCTTAAAGCTATTTTCTCAGGAACTTTATTTTTCCCGTGAAATTTTTCCCGTTGCTTATATCGTTGGATTCATATTAAAATGGACTACATTTTAGTATTTTTTTTTTATCAAAATCGTCGAAACGTTTTTTGGAATCATTTTTGGGGGTTAGTGCCCCCAAATTTGGAGCTAAAATTAATTTCTCGATTTCGTCTCAGTGTTTGATTTTTCTGAAAATGAATGTCAAATTTTGTCAAAATCTGCTCAGTAGTTTAGGCTCCAGGCNTGTATGCTTTCGTTAGGTCGATTGTTGAAAAATTTTCTTTCCTTTTAACAAATGACACACTACAACATATGGATATGTACAATGACATGGATATGTGGTAGGGGATATCTGTCTGGTATTGTTACTGAATTTAAATGTCTGTAATCTCCACTTGGTCTCCACTCGTTGTTTTTCTTAATGACTTGCCCAATTGCTATTTGAAGGTCTGCATATACCCTGAGACATCATGCTTTCAAATTCTTTCTTGGCATCGCGTAATATATCTGGAGGTAATCGACTAGGTTTTTCGAAAATAGGGGGTCTTGTGGTTTGAATGAAATTGGTAGTGTCATGCTTAATTTCGGGAGAGAGATGTACAGAGGAGTTCTGGAAAATTTTCAAGAATAGATGCGTAAGGACAATTTGTGTCGAGAACACGTATAACTATTGGGGGTCCGTCTTTGCTTTGTACATTGTTAGATAGCTGCGTTATTCCATCGATTAGTCGGTTCTTCTTTAAATCGATGACTNCTGACATATCTATATTATATGATATTACTGATGTACTATTATCCTCACCTCCACCTAAAAGCGTCCAACCTAAATATGTTTCTAATGCTGTAATTCCTTTACTTAGGTGTATGATTTTCCCTGTTAACAACTTAGCATAAAAATCTGCTCCTAATAGGACTTCAACTTCGGGGGTACTTTCACCTACATCTGAAACCCAAATTTTATGATCTTTTAATTCTTTCATTAACATTTTTTCTCTTTTAATCTTTGGTATCGATTTAGAAATACTATTTTGACTTCTTAGCTTAACATCACAATGATACCCTCCTCCAGGCTTTTGGAGTCTCACTGAAAAAATATCATGATTGATACTACCTGTAGTAGCTCCTCCAAAAAGTGAATGTATTACTCTCTCTTTTTTATATATAGGTATTATGACACGACACTGTCGTGTCATAATATATCCTGAACAGAAACTAAATTTAAAAATGGATAGTTGACTCAGGCTGCACATCACATACGTGTAATAGTGATGACCACGAACACTTAATAAATTCTAAAGATCTGGATGCAGATATAGGTCTTGCAAAAGAAAACGAATCTTTGAAAGCTAAAAAAAAATGGTAACTTAAGAGACAGCGTCATGTAATTTAAGTAAAGTTCTATATGTTCCAGGGTTATCAACCTGTTTATTGAGTGTCAACTCTATTACTAAAAATGGTGGTGAGGTCAATTTTGTTGGTGACAATGTAATAATTAGTAAAAATAAATCACTAGTAATGCATGGCACAAAAAAATCATCAAGGTCTATATGAAGTTGAAATCGATGCTGACAAGACTATGTTGTGCACCGAAGAAGGCAAAATAGAAGATTTTCATAGAAAGCTTGGACATATAAGCTATTCAAATTAGAAAAAATTAAACTTTTGTATCGTATTTTCCGTCTGCTTTCTGCATATGGACTAAGGCAGTTCCAAGTAGGACTACACTGACAGTATGAGGAGTTGACGAAGAAGCTTGAGTATTTGTCATCGTGGGAGTTGTGGAGGGCGGTTTAGTTCTATTGGATGTTTGTTTTGAAGTTCCTTGGGCTTCCGAACGAGGTTTTGAATCGGTATGTATCATCGTATGATGAAGTGACCCATATTTCATACAACGTGAGTTAGAGCGGCAACGTTCAAAGGGGTGTGACACAGACAAACAATTTTTGCAAGCCTTTAAACTTTGAACACGTTGTAATATCTGTCCCGGGGTTAACTGTTGCATTTGATTACATCTGTAGAGCGGATGGATTTCTAGGGAATCGCATATTGGGTTGCGGTGAAAAAGACTTGATTTTTGATGTCGAGAAATCAGCGTTAGGGCTAGTAAACTAAATTCAGGCCAGTTCTTAATTTTACCAGAAAATGATTTTATTTGTATTCCAGGTAGTTGGGTTTGAACCTCGACTGGTTGTGCAGTTCTTAGGGTTGAAGGTGGTCTCGTTTCTTCGCGTATTTTTTCATTTGCAATGATAATTGCACCATATAAATCATCGAAAGCTAACAGCTCGTGCACTAGGCAATAAAATTGTGCGCGGGTTTCAGCAATTATTGTTTGGTAGCGGATAATAAAATTAGAACGTGCAGTTTCACTAGTTTGTAATGCAGGGATTAAATCATAGAGGTGCTGGGCATGCTGAAAAAAAAAAAAGTATTCCTTTTCTTCTCTAACTTCTTAAGAGTTGATGTCTTAGCGTCGTTGGACATGGCGGGAAGAGAAAAAATACATCTCTAGGAAAATATTTGCGAGTAGAAGAAAAAAATAAAAAATAATATGAGTTATGCCGGGATCTACGATAATTTCTGGATTACGATACTTTCTTCTAATTAACTATTCTTTTCAAGTTTAGTTTATATTATTGACCTAATGACAAAAATGAGTAATAATTTGTGTTTTGAATTGTTACAGAAGGGTATAATCATTATACGGTGAACCACAGTCAGAATTTCGTCGATCCGGTAACAGGACACACGAACACAATAGAATCGACATGGCAAAAATTCAAAGCCCGCCACAAGGAAGAATATGGCACTGCCCGAAGCCTATTCGCCTCTTACGTTTCTGATTTCCTCTGGAGGAAAGATCGTCCAAAGGATGACCTCTTGTCATCACTTGTGGTGTGGGGTCAAACTGTGGAACCAGGAACTAGAAGCAGTAGCCCCATAAAAAAATTATAAAGAGAAGAATATTTCATTTACAGAAGATTTTCATTTAATTTGGTATGTGATTTTACATTATTTAAGTCTTTTACTAGTACTTTTACAAAAGNCTGTTAGGCTAATAATCAAATAAGATAAAGGGACATTTAGTCCAATGTATTTTAGGACAAAGGAACATCACACTTTTGTATTAGAAAGATTACGATATCTGGTAGGCTAATAATCAAATAAGATAAAGGGACATTTAGTCCAATGTATTTTAGGACAAAGGAACATCACACTTCTGTATTAGAAAGTAAAGAGATCTGGTTGCCTGACAAGCAAAGAAGACAAATGGACATATTATTAGACAATGTGCATTGGGACAAAGGAACATCACACTTCTGTATTATAAAGTGGAAATATTTGCTAGCCTTTCAAGCAAATGAGACGGTAGACATTTTGTGGAGTGTACATTCGATAAAAGAATATCACACCTGAGTGAAATAAATTGTTTAGTATAATATAGTATTATATTATATTGTGAGTGTAGAATTGAGGTAGTGATTAGTTATTTAAATTATTAGTAGTTTGAACTACTTTTATTTTAAAATTTTTGCAATGGTTTAGTAAAATTTNGACAGACAACAGACAATAGTCAACAGACGTTTTTTAAAAACCACTTCTTTGGATTCAGGGCACCTCAAAACGTGTAAATCCGTGAAATTGTTAGTATCTAATTTTCGCGCTATCACAATACTTTCCTTTGTATGAGAAAGTAATATAATCCTTCTTCTACTTTTACCTTAACTCCACTAAGTACAAATAGTTAATTACATTTAATTTGTTTGTCCCTTTTCTTACTCCACCATGTTTAAGTAGTTAGCATCGTATACTTGGCAGTGTGATTTTATAATTTACATTTAATGAAAAGCGTAAGGAACATTGTTCCTACCGAGTATCCCGCGAAACTACATGTATTTTGTTTTATTAAACATTATTAAATTTTTGAGATTATTAAGTTCTTGATATGTATCTGACTTCCAATAGAGAAAAATAAACAAAAATCTTTCTAGAATAATGTAACAAAAATCTAGAACCTCTATGGAACACCTGGTCCTACGAAATCATCGTATTATAAATGTTGTTTACTTAAAAAAAATTTAAGAACCACCATATCTTTAAAACTCCTTGTTTGATAACAAAATGTAGATCATAGGTCGTAATTAGCCCATTGTTGGTCCCATATAAGTTTTAACCTTCTGCACCTACTCTTATTTTCTTCCACATGCACCCACCTAAATATACATATATTTTTACCTATATTTTCAAATACACTCATCTATTCTTTATGAAATTTAGTTGGTTTATCGAAAGTAGGCCGCAGATGGGGCTGAGAATTTTCAAGAATTGCTAGAAGGTGAAGAAAAAGGAAGTGACCAAGGGAAAATATAAGTGAGGGTGACCAAGATGATAATGATTAATTTCTTTCAATAAAACTTTGAATAATTAGTAATTCATTTAGTAAGCTCTAATTATACTATATGAACATGCTCGAACCGTCGTGCATCATTTTGGAAGTCTTCAAGAGGTGATTTAGTATGCCTTTGAACGTTGGCATTTTTGACATGCACGTGCCCAAGTCAACACATCTTTGTTCATACTTGGCCATACAAATCTAACTTTTATCATCTTGGCTGTAGCTCTGCGGCCAGGGTGTGTGAGTTTATGAATATTACTAAACACTTGACGTCTTAGATCTTTTGGAATGCATGGTCTTATCTTGTTGTTCTTTACATCACAATATATTGGTATATTGGTATCAGGTAGTATAATTTGTTTCAGTTCAAGTGACTTCGACTTCGATACATCAGTCAGTAGTTCTTGTAGTTCGGTGTCAATTTTCTGTTCAAGTGATAACTTATTATAATCAAGAGGCGAAGGAACAGTGATGGTATCAATTCCAACTCTGGAGAGAGCGTCTGTGACGACGTTCTCTTTACCTACAACGTGTCGTATGTCTGTGCTGAATTGCCCGATAAAATCTAAGTGACGGAGTTGACGTGGTGTACATTTGTCGGATTTTTGGCGGAAGGCAAAAGTAAGTGGTTTATGGTCGGTGTAAATGATAAATTTCCTGCCTTCTAACATGTGTCGAAAGTGTTTGATTGCTGAATATATCGCTAGTAGTTCTCGATCGTAGGCGCTGTAACGTTGTTGAGCGGGTGTTAGTTTCTTGGAATAAAACGATATAGGCTTCAAATATGTATCTTCAAGTTGGTTTAGCGCTGCTCCCATGGCTATATCAGATGCGTCCGTCATCAAGTATAGTTCTCCATTGGTAGCTGGAAAAACTAAGATGGTTGTATTAGCCAAACGTGAACGACAATTTTCGAAAGCCCGTTCTGTTTCTGGAGTCCATTTGATAAGAGACTTGTTTTTTTTTTTCTTTTTTCCTCGTGTGAGTTCAATCAGTGGAGCTTGTAAACGAGATGAATTAGGGATGAATATGTAGGGACATTTAGTCTTCATGTCATTGACATTTTGTATATATTTCAAAAATGACAATTTAAAAAAATGATGTTTTAAAATTAAATAAATAAAATAGACATTCACGAATCTAATTTGAAGTGAAACAAAAAATATTTTTATTTAAAAAAATATTAAGTTATAAAATATAATAAGTGTAGTGTACAGTGTACCTACAAACTGGTGACCCCCGACTACAAAAGAAACGAAACTACAAAGGCAACCCGACTACAAAAGCAACACGACTACAAGGCAACCCGACTACGAAGCAAGCCGACCTGAACTGACATAAACCTAAAAAAAAACCGAAGTAAGCTACCATAAATTCATCTAAACCGACATAAGTCAACGTAATACAAAGATAATTAACGAATACGACAATTTTAATCAAACAATTAGACAATTTTATTTTATAAACATGACTGCACAACCTAATCAAATTGATAAAGTAAGCATCAAAATTCCACCCTTTTGGTCCGATAAACCTGAAATATGGTTTTATCAAATTGAAGCCCAATTTACAATAAACCAAATTACAGTCGATGAAACAAAATTTAATTATTTAATATCTCAATTAGATCCAAAATTTATCGAAAATATTTGGGACATAGTTACTGATCCTAACAACAACCATAAATACCAGGACACTAAAACAAGATTTTTTAATATTTACAAAGAAAGTGAAGAAAAGAAAATTAAAAAACTTTTAACTGGATTCGAATTAGGTGATTTGAAACCAAGTCAACTCCTACGCAAGATGCAAACACTAGCTGGTACACAAATATCTAATCTTGTTTTAAGAACACTATGGTTAGACAAATTACCCGATACAATTAAAAATATTTTAATAATTAGTGAAGAAAATTTAGACAAAATTGCAGCCATGGCTGATAAAATTATTGAATCACGAACTGACATATGTTCTGTTGGTCAACTGCTACCAAATACACCTAACACTAGTGACACTAATACTATACAAGACATGACAATAAAAATAAATCAATTAGAGAATCAAATAGCCTTACTTCAGACAAATAATAGCAAACCAAGATCCCGTTCACACAGTCGAAATTATAATTCTAAATTTAACCGCAGTAAATCCCGATCAAGATCGCGATCAAAATTTAACCCACAAGGTAAATTTTGTTATTTTCACTATCGTTTTGGTAAATATTGTAAACCTGAAAAATGTACAAAACCTTGTAAATGGACGTCCCAGGAAAACTTAAACCAGCAGTAGATCTAACGGCACCTGCTGCTGCCGAAATATTAAATGACCGTAAATCCCGATTATTTGTTTTTGACAAAAAAACTGGATTTCGATTTCTTGTTGACAGTGGAGCCGACGTTTCTATTATACCAGCATCAAAAACTGATAAAACCATAGAAAGTTCATTTAAATTATATGCAGCTAATAATACGCAAATACCCACATACGGACATAAAATTTTATCTTTAGATCTTGGACTTCGACGAAAATTCCAATGGCCATTTGTCATTGCTAAAATTGATAGAGGAATTTTAGGAGCTGATTTCTTAAAACATTTTAATTTATTAATTGATTTAAATAAAAAACAATTAATTGATGGTGTCACTAGCCTCCAAATCTCAGGCGACATCACAACCATCAAAGAAAATGAAGTACTCAGCACTACTAACAAAACTTCCCAGTTTAATGACTTATTACAACAATTTCCAGAAATAACCAAACCGAACTTACTACCTACTCATAAAAAACATGACATTACTCATTCTATCGAAACAATCGGTGATCCTGTTTATTCAAGACCAAGACAATTAGACGCTCAAAAACTTGCAATAGCAAAAGAAGAATTTCAATTTATGCTTGACAACGGNATAAAGGGACATTTAGTCCAATGTATTTTAGGACAAAGGAACATCACACTTCTGTATTAGAAAGGTTACGATATCTGTTAGGCTAATAATTAAATAAGATAAAGGGACATTTAGTCCAATGTATTTTAGGACAAAGGAACATCACACTTCTGTATTAGAAAGGTTACGATATCTGTTAGGCTAATAATTAAATAAGATAAAGGGACATTTAGTCCAATGTATTTTAGGACAAAGGAACATCACACTTCTGTATTAGAAAGGTTACGATATCTGTTAGGCTAATAATTAAATAAGATAAAGGGACATTTAGTCCAATGTATTTTAGGACAAAGGAACATCACACTTCTGTATTAGAAAGGTTACGATATCTGTTAGGCTAATAATTAAATAAGATAAAGGGACATTTAGTCCAATGTATTTTAGGACAAAGGAACATCACACTTCTGTATTAGAAAGGTTACGATATCTGTTAGGCTAATAATTAAATAAGATAAAGGGACATTTAGTCCAATGTATTTTAGGACAAAGGAACATCACACTTCTGTATTAGAAAGGTTACGATATCTGTTAGGCTAATAATTAAATAAGATAAAGGGACATTTAGTCCAATGTATTTTAGGACAAAGGAACATCACACTTCTGTATTAGAAAGGTTACGATATCTGTTAGGCTAATAATTAAATAAGATAAAGGGACATTTAGTCCAATGTATTTTAGGACAAAGGAACATCACACTTCTGTATTAGAAAGGTTACGATATCTGTTAGGCTAATAATTAAATAAGATAAAGGGACATTTAGTCCAATGTATTTTAGGACAAAGGAACATCACACTTCTGTATTAGAAAGGTTACGATATCTGTTAGGCTAATAATTAAATAAGATAAAGGGACATTTAGTCCAATGTATTTTAGGACAAAGGAACATCACACTTCTGTATTAGAAAGGTTACGATATCTGTTAGGCTAATAATTAAATAAGATAAAGGGACATTTAGTCCAATGTATTTTAGGACAAAGGAACATCACACTTCTGTATTAGAAAGGTTACGATATCTGTTAGGCTAATAATTAAATAAGATAAAGGGACATTTAGTCCAATGTATTTTAGGACAAAGGAACATCACACTTCTGTATTAGAAAGGTTACGATATCTGTTAGGCTAATAATTAAATAAGATAAAGGGACATTTAGTCCAATGTATTTTAGGACAAAGGAACATCACACTTCTGTATTAGAAAGGTTACGATATCTGTTAGGCTAATAATTAAATAAGATAAAGGGACATTTAGTCCAATGTATTTTAGGACAAAGGAACATCACACTTCTGTATTAGAAAGGTTACGATATCTGTTAGGCTAATAATTAAATAAGATAAAGGGACATTTAGTCCAATGTATTTTAGGACAAAGGAACATCACACTTCTGTATTAGAAAGGTTACGATATCTGTTAGGCTAATAATTAAATAAGATAAAGGGACATTTAGTCCAATGTATTTTAGGACAAAGGAACATCACACTTCTGTATTAGAAAGGTTACGATATCTGTTAGGCTAATAATTAAATAAGATAAAGGGACATTTAGTCCAATGTATTTTAGGACAAAGGAACATCACACTTCTGTATTAGAAAGGTTACGATATCTGTTAGGCTAATAATTAAATAAGATAAAGGGACATTTAGTCCAATGTATTTTAGGACAAAGGAACATCACACTTCTGTATTAGAAAGGTTACGATATCTGTTAGGCTAATAATTAAATAAGATAAAGGGACATTTAGTCCAATGTATTTTAGGACAAAGGAACATCACACTTCTGTATTAGAAAGGTTACGATATCTGTTAGGCTAATAATTAAATAAGATAAAGGGACATTTAGTCCAATGTATTTTAGGACAAAGGAACATCACACTTCTGTATTAGAAAGGTTACGATATCTGTTAGGCTAATAATTAAATAAGATAAAGGGACATTTAGTCCAATGTATTTTAGGACAAAGGAACATCACACTTCTGTATTAGAAAGGTTACGATATCTGTTAGGCTAATAATTAAATAAGATAAAGGGACATTTAGTCCAATGTATTTTAGGACAAAGGAACATCACACTTCTGTATTAGAAAGGTTACGATATCTGTTAGGCTAATAATTAAATAAGATAAAGGGACATTTAGTCCAATGTATTTTAGGACAAAGGAACATCACACTTCTGTATTAGAAAGGTTACGATATCTGTTAGGCTAATAATTAAATAAGATAAAGGGACATTTAGTCCAATGTATTTTAGGACAAAGGAACATCACACTTCTGTATTAGAAAGGTTACGATATCTGTTAGGCTAATAATTAAATAAGATAAAGGGACATTTAGTCCAATGTATTTTAGGACAAAGGAACATCACACTTCTGTATTAGAAAGGTTACGATATCTGTTAGGCTAATAATTAAATAAGATAAAGGGACATTTAGTCCAATGTATTTTAGGACAAAGGAACATCACACTTCTGTATTAGAAAGGTTACGATATCTGTTAGGCTAATAATTAAATAAGATAAAGGGACATTTAGTCCAATGTATTTTAGGACAAAGGAACATCACACTTCTGTATTAGAAAGGTTACGATATCTGTTAGGCTAATAATTAAATAAGATAAAGGGACATTTAGTCCAATGTATTTTAGGACAAAGGAACATCACACTTCTGTATTAGAAAGGTTACGATATCTGTTAGGCTAATAATTAAATAAGATAAAGGGACATTTAGTCCAATGTATTTCAGGACAAAGGAACATCACACTTCTGTATTAGAAAGTAAAGAGATCTGGTTGCCTGACAAGCAAAGAGGACAAAGGGACATATTATTAGACAATGTGCATTGGGACAAAGGAACATCACACTTCTGTATTATAAAGTGGAAATATTTGCTAGCCTCACAAGCAAATGATACGATAGACATTTTGTGGAGTGTACATTCGATAAAAGAATATCACACCTGAGTAAAATAAATTGTTTAGTAATATAATAAGGTATTATATTATATTGTGAGTGTAGAATTGAGGTAGTGATTAGTTATTTAAATTATTAGTAGTTTGAACTACTTTTATTTTAAAATTTTTGCAATGGTTTAGTAAAATTTGTGAAACCAAAGTTGCTATCAAGGTGATGTCGATTGTGTTTTGTATTTTTTTTTTAATTTTATTTATTTTTATTTGATTTTTTTAATTTTACATTTATCTCAAACTCCGGTGTTGTGAAAGTTAATTTTTTTTTAATAATATTTTCGGGACATGGAAATAGTTATTATACATATACTAAAAAATCTTGTTTGCAATTTAATATGGAGTGCTTAAAAGGTATGAACACCAAACAAGTAATGAATATTGTGGCCAAAAGCGAGGAAGACATACTAATTTTCTTTAAAGGTAAGCGAGTACGTAGTGAAAAATCTTGACATTGTAAAAACATGGTGTATTACGATGTTTAATATTGTTTAATTTTATTGTTAACAGAGATGGGGTTACTTCCCTCCGCTAGAGTGTGTCCTGAATGTCAGAGCAGGATGACACATAGAAGCGCTGGTGGAAGTGTTGGTGGCGTATGGAGGTGTTGCAGAAAAAACTGTAGGAAGTCGATGGGGTTTTTTTGCAACACCTGGTTCGCTAAATCCCACCTCTCACTTGGTGACATCTTCTATTTGTCTTACCTGTGGAAGCGTCAGACACACAAAGTGGAGGAGATCCAATTTGATCTTAAAAGAGAAGATGGTTCCACAGTATCCACCAAGACAATCGTCGACTGGCAAAATTTTTTTAGAGAGGTCTGTGTCCGCCATTTTACAAGAAACCCCATTCTTATTGGCGGACCAGGCCAAATCGTTGAAATAGACGAGACAGTCATCAGTCGACGAAAATATCATAGAGGTCGGCCTGTACCAGCCCAGTGGTATTTCGGAGGGGTAGAGCGAGGAAGTGGACGGTGCTTCATTGTTCCTGTGGAAAGACGCGATGCGGCGACTCTATTGGCAGTTTTGAGGGCTCATGTTATGCCGGGATCTACGATAATTTCTGACTGTTGGCGAGCCTACATTGATATCAATGAACTACCTGGTAATTTACTATTCTATTCAAGTTTACTTTATATTATTGACCTAATATCAAAAATAGGTAATAATTTGTGTTTTGAATTGTTACAGAAGGGTATAATCATTATACGGTGAACCACAGTCAGAATTTCGTCGATCCGGTAACAGGAGCCCACACGAACACAATAGAATCGACATGGCAAAAATTCAAAGCCCGCCACAAGGAAGAATATGGCACTGCCCGAAGCCTATTCGCCTCTTACGTTTCTGATTTCCTCTGGAGGAAAGATCGTCCAAAGGATGACCTCTTGTCATCACTTGTGGTGTGGGGTCAAACTGTGGAACCAGGAACTAGAAGCAGTAGCCCCATAAAAAAATTATAAAGAGAAGAATATTTCATTTACAGAAGATTTTCATTTAATTTGGTATGTGATTTTACATTATTTAAGTCTTTTACTAGTACTTTTACAAAAGTGTCCTGAAACAGCCCCAGGAGTCATAATGACTTTTGGAGACATTATAACACATACACATACATACATACACCTTTGGGACCTTCCTAGGGCCTACTATTGCTTAGAACCGAGGGGGGTGTTTAAGTAAAAAAGTGCCTAATTTTGTATAACGATCTTTTACAAAAAGGCGGCTTGTTATTGGCGTGCCCGTCCCCACCACGTCAAGTGACGGGCTTTTCAGTTTTCCAACTTTTCGAAATAACACGGTTGGCGGCAGCGAAAAGCGTTTTTTCCTATGTAAGGTGGTACCAACGAATTTCTGGATTTTCCCAGGATGTTGAACTTGTTGAGCGAGGTCTAGATCTTGATCTTGATTTATTGCGGAACCACAGAGGTTAGCGAGAACGTTCGTATTTTCTATCTATGTTTATCTTATAATTTTTTTGGTTAGTTCCTTTATTTCATCTTTAATCGTTGTCATGTCACTTTTATTTGAAACTGCGTTGATTTCGGCGTTAGGGATTGAGTTGGTTGAAGCTGAAGCGTATACTTCAGGTCACTAACTTATGTAATTTTATCGGCCATCTGACTAAGTTTCATGAGGTTTTCATCACTAACTGACAGTATCGTTTGTTCTCTTCGGGAGGGTTGATAATAAGGTCGCTAATGTGGTTGAAGACATCACTCTCGATAGCTGATACCACGGTATGATATTTCCTTTTATCTGCAGTAATGCCTGCTGTATAAAATTGTGATTCCATCTGTCGAAACCATAATTTGGGGTTGGCCCGCCAAAATGGGGGAGCACGTACGGATATTGCTCTAGCCACTGCTACTTCGGAATCTTGAGAAGTAGGATTGTTTCCATTTTGATTTTGATTATTTATATTTGACGTATTCGAAAGCATACTCGAACTCGATAAAAAAAATTTTTTTTAATTTAATTGATTAAAAATTAATTTATATATTACG
>KZ651053.1:1199044-1212280 GCA_001010745.2 Gerris buenoi | reverse complement strand
ATTTTTTTCTCGCGATGTGAATTATCCGCCATTTTGAATTTGAACAGCTGATTATTTTGAGTTCTCTATATTTTTCCTGTGTGCGCGTCAAAACGATCTTTATTACTGGTAAGTTTCACGCTTTTATCTCTTTTGGTTCAAAAGTTATTGGAACCGTACAGAGTGACAGACAGACAGACAGACACAGGAACGAAACTATAAGGGTTTCTTTTTTTTTGGTTTTACCAACGAAACCCTAAAAAGATAAGATTGCTCCAGGAATTAGAGGAAACTGAAAAAAAGGAAGAAAATTTGGCTTACCCGTGAACTGGAGCAATATAAATAATTTTGTTAATGAGATTTTGTGTTTTTTTTTTAATAAATAAGTTAATTTAAATGCTGATTATATTGGGAATGAATTATATGTCTAGAATTACACAAGAGTCAAAACATTTTTTAAACAATATTATATCACATTATATAATCAAATAGTCATTTATAAAAATGATTAACAAATTAATTTCTAATCGTAATTAATCAGTTTTTAAAGTATGATCAATATGATGATCAAGATGATAAATAAATGATCAATTAACCACTCAGTTGCTCTTCATATCTACTAAGACACTTCCTAACTGCTCCGTGCGAAGCATGGGTATTTCTGCTAGTATAAATTATAAAATCACAGCAATAACTACTTATACATGGTTGAGTTAGAAAAGAGACAAAATTAAAAGAAACTAACTTGTAGAAAAAAGTTAATCATAAATTTATAGTTAAAGCAGAAACCATCATGGTTGTAGAACGAAAAAGAACCCTCCTCTCATACCCCGTCGGCAAAATTACTCCAATTAAATATTAAAATAAAAATATAAATATAAATCATTAATACACCAAAAATTCTGCTTCTATCAGGTTGAAATTTTACATGCTTGTTTCAATTGTACTATAGGTGATTATACAAAGTTTCATTAAAATCGTTAGGTTAGAACGTAAGGTATCGGTAAAAACATTGTTTTCTTTATTTTAATCGTTTTCGCGCGCTTTAATAAATTTAACGATCTTTATCACTTCATAGCAGTGTCGGTGTTGGTTTTACTAAAAAAATGTATTTAAAAAAGTTGTTTGTCTCATTAAATAGATGAAGTTAGAATTTTTTCCCGTCCAAAAATTCCAATTTTTTAATTTGACGCTTATGTTTACGCGAGCGATGGGCGTCAACGCTTGGGCGGATAACGTTGTCCAACGAACTTGTCTTGGGCATTGGTAAAATGAACATGTGTACCAAATTTTAACTAAGTCGGTTAACTTTTACACAAGTTATCGCCATTGGTAGATTTCGTGACGGATTTTGTGTGGTGGTGATTTTGGTAGTTTTTTTTCGGATTCACTCCCGGGCCCAGAACGTGCCATAAGGAACTTCGTTCCAAAATCTTCTGGAAATTCATTTTATAGGGAGTTTAACAACAAGCATGATGTTATTAAAAATTAGCAAATAAAACAGGTGCTCGAAGCATTCCTTCAAAGCCATATAGAGCCGGAAAGAATTTGCAAGGACGGAATCCAAAGAAATATTTATCAAGTTTTATTTTTGTTTTGCATGTACTTCTTATATCTTTGCTGTTACAGGATTTTCCACTAAAGGAAGGTTGTGGTGAAAATTCGATACTCACGTACATTATATTTAACTCCTTTAATATTAAATAAATAAATAAATGTACTATTGAATACTACAGAGTAAATGTGTGGTTTTAAATCAATGAAACCGCAGACACCTAAGACAAACAAGCAATATATATATTTCTATTAACATATAAAAGGACTTCGTAAACATTGTAAAAGACTCTGAGCATAAAACATAATTAAAATTAAAGATCTTGTTTAATTATAAAATCTATATTAAAGTTAAACTAATACATGTTTTACAATAAATTAAATTTTTTAAAGATCAAAGAGCATTTTTCACTCAATCTATTGCTTTTGTGGTTTCCATAATTTTAATAAAAGAGCTATGAAACGTAGTTTTAAATAAATAGAGTGTATTGAGTGCAGCAATTACTTTAAACTTATACTTTTAAAACTAGGTACTGTCATTTAGTTTAAAATATTTTTTACCATTCTCACATAAGTACTTTTAATCTCTTCTGATTAAAAAATCGAACTCGAACAAAACATTCTCATTAATCTTTTTATATGATAAAGTTTTTAGATTTTTTAATCGAAGAGATTAAATGTACTACTTATACTTGGAGAATGCTCTAAATATTTTTAATCGAAATATAGTTAGAAGTTTAAAAAAGATTAAAAGTAACTTCAACTCTCAATATATATTTTATTTTAGTTGAGTTTAAATTTAAATTCAATAAATGTAATTTTACTAATTTATAAACACATTCAAATATTTTCTAAAGTTAATTGTTCACTCTTTATTAATTTTTATTTTTATTAATGTCGCAGAAACTATTTTTTTTTCCGAAATAAGACATATGCTCTGCTCAATTTCTTCTTTAAATGAACTACAAAATATAATTATTCAATCAAAATCCCCGTAAGCATGTAAGACCGACAGACGGACTGACAGTCAGTCACGGGATAAAAGAATGTGGTTTCTGAAACTCATACCTATCTTGCAATATTTGAAATCGGATACAGAAAGTTTTTCTTTACAACGAGCACACAGCTTTTATATAATAATAATTACGATAATAATAATAATAATGTCTGATGGTTTAGTAGACAAAAAGTTTTATTGTAACCAAGCTTAAATGGTGTAGACCAGTGGTTCTTAAACGGGGGGGGGGGGGGGCACGGTCTATCTATTCAGGTAGTGTAGGTACTAGGTACTAGGTATAATTTATTTGGAGATTTTAAGGGTGCCGTGGTTACCAAAATGTTAAGAACCACTGGTCTAGACTTCAACAATGAAATGGTTTTTATCCTTGATTTTCGTGAAATATTTATGGTTACTACATCTTCCTAAAGTATGAATGTGTGTGTAAAAGTGTAAATGTTAAATTTGAATAAGAATAAAGTGAAGTGTGTTCACTTGCCTTTTTAAAGTCTCCTTATAACCTACACAGATTATCTGAAGAAGGCTGCATTAGAACAGCTGAAACCGGTCAAATTCTTACAAATACAATTATTTTGTGTGAAGACGTTGTTTGGTTACTTTTAAATTCAAGATCGACTTCCATAGTCAGATAACTTAGTAAGTCCTTTTACTAATCTCTTCGTCACAATTATCAGAAATCTTAAACGCTAAATTAGCCGATCTAAATAGAATATTTCTTAAAAAGATGTAGACAAAGCATTTTTTTTTTTTTAATTAAGATAAATATACTTGTGTTAAGATAAGAATCATGAAAGTTAATGTAACTCATTAATGAACGTTAATTATCAATAAATCTTTAAAAGTGTCTTATTAGTTTATAGAATTTTACTTCTGAGCTCAATTAAAAGAAAAAGAGAACCAAATTCAGTATATAATCGTGAAACAATACATCGAACTAAGTTATCGGTCGATTCATTGTACTGAGTTAATAAAAATGCCAAAACAAACAGATTTATCCTTACGTTATCGATTCACTGTCGATTAAATTGAACGAATATATAATCGATTATTTAGCAACTTGGTCGTAGGGTGATAAATAAAACACCACACATCCTCTAATTTGACCATTATTTGTTTTTACTGGCTAACGTAATGCGTTGATTTAAATTTATCTTTTGACCATTAAAACAGATAATTGGATGATCAGATAAAGTAACCTTTATCGTTAATCTACTTTGCAAACAATGGTTTCAAAAGTAGTCTGCCAATTAGTGTGGCACATAGCTTCCTCAAATCCTCTTTCATACTTTATTGATGTTATATGCTTTTTCAGCCCATTATTGTCATATTTATTTTATTTTCCCTCGTTTTTTAAATTTGTCATTTTTTATATTTTTTTTTACATGAATTTAAGTATCAATTCAGCAATATTTAAAGAGCGCAGACAATTAAAATTAATCTGGGGCTACTTTCAACAAACAATCAAAATTTTCTTAAAAATCCAATGAGGAAGATTTCTGTTTAAATAAATATATATTTGTGCGAATATGAATGAAAAACAAATGGACGCAGGAGATTGAAATTTCTATGGGTTTAATTGTTATTAAATTTGTAATTAACATCATATCAGGAGCAGAGAGTTCTTCTATCATTATGTTTTATCTATAGAAGAATATTCCAATATCTGGTTCATCCTCAGAAGGATGGTTAGGTTTTCTAAACTCTGTAAGACTTTTTTGTGTTTAAATTTTTATCTATTTTACCTGAAGTCGAACCAATAATATTTTATATCAAATCAGGAACATAGAAGACAAAAAATTGTTTCAATAAATACATAAAAATCACCACAGTAAACTTATTTTATGTGTCATATTGGCAAAATAATAAAATGTTCCTGTCGAACAGTTCTTCAATACACAGGTGTCTTGCGTGATACAATCCCTATGAAAGTCAGCGGCGGATAGTGTTCACATCAAAGCCCGTAAGTCCCCACACAAGCATAATTAGAGTAATTTGTTAATTACAATTTAAAATGTTTTATAGTGAGTAACAATTATTATTAGAACTATTATTTTATTAAATACGTTATCAAAACGGAATGCATAAAAATTATAACATAGCAATTTTTTGTATAAATTTTGATCAGTTAACTGTTAAACCAAAGTTTTTATTAATTTTTTTAATCAACACTTAATCACTTAAGGTAGTTATTGCAAATGAGTGATTACTAATTACTATTAACGGTCTTTTTTATTTTTACAAATTAAGAAACATAATGGATCATCTCCAAATTCGTACTGTATAAAAATCTTTAAATTTATATATAAAGTTCAATAAAATCCAAGTTGCTACCTCCATATTAATGCTTTAAATAGATCACGATCACCTCGTACTTGATAATCCATAACACACAGTCAATATTATTAAGATTCATAGTATGGATCACCTCCAACTTAATACTGTATAACATTCATTCGATTTATTAAATTTAATCAAGATACAAAAATATGGATTACCTCCAACTTAATACTGTGTAACATTCATTCGATTTATTAAATTTAATTAAGATACAAAAATATGGATTACCTCCAACTTCATTATGTATAAAATTTATTCAATATATCCAATATGATTAAGGTACACAATATGGATAACTTCTAACTTAATACTGTATAACATTAATTTATTCAAATATAATAAAGATTCATAATATGAATTACCTCCAACTAAATACTGTATAACATTCAATTTATTCAAATATGATAAAGATTCATAATATGGATCACCTCCAACTTCGCATAATGTATAACATTCATTTAATAACAATAAGATATCCAAAATCCAAATTGTTTCACCTCAAATCTCCAAATTCATACTGTAAAACATTCTTCGAATATGACCATGAAAGAGAGAGATGAAAGAGAGAGATCAATAACCAAACAACGTCTTCACTCAAAATTAATCGTATTTTAAACTATTTTAATGTAGCATGAATTAAACAACTTTTTTACTTCCGAGATTACCGAAGATAACGAAAGCTAGGTTATAGATCTGAAGAACTATAATTTTTATGTCTCTGATTTCAAAAATTCCAAGACAAAAATCAATTTCAGACATCTTTTTTTTTTTTCTTTTTTTTTTGTTCCGTTTCTGTCTGTCGGTTTGTTTGTCAGTCTTTCGCCCAATTTTTGAGAACCAACAAATTTTAAAAACTACCTGCCAGATTTAAAATAAATGGAAAAGTAGAAATGAAATGTGAATGGTACCCCTGTGTACCAAAATTTTAATTTCGTAATCTCATGTAG
This sequence comes from Gerris buenoi, assembly GCA_001010745.2. Lineage (NCBI taxonomy): Eukaryota > Metazoa > Arthropoda > Insecta > Hemiptera > Gerridae > Gerris > Gerris buenoi. The sequence goes on along the minus strand of KZ651053.1, from coordinate 1,206,445 downwards.
GCAGTGACCTTCACCTTGTTTTGAAGAAAAAGTATGTAAATATTCATCAAATTAGGATAAAAGACATACCCTCATACGGATACACTTCTTTTTATGTAAGATATAGCTATTTTTTCATTTTTACCCCCCTCCTAAGTGAAAATATGATAAGACTGTACATTAAAACAATTACTGTCCTCTTAAAGAGCTTTTCAACGATATGCATCATGAAAGATATTCATTACTTTGACATTTGTACCCCGTACCCCTGTGTACCAAAATTTAAATTTTAAATATTCATGTTGACAGTGATTTTTCCAAGCAAGATTTTTGCAAAGTCATTTCGTTTGTGCTCAACGCATTCCCCTCCAAAAGGGGGAAGATAGTAAAAGAGGGGGGGGGATTAAAATGTAATTTGGGACCGGACAAGTTTGTGCTTTTTTTGTTCACGTTTGTGTACTAATTCATTTCGTTTTGCATAACGCCTTTCCTTCTCCTTCAAATGGGGGAAAAAGGGTAAAAGAGGGGGGAAAAATTAAAATGCGAATTTTTGAAGGCGTTGTGTACAAACGTGCTCAAACCAAGCACATACGGTTGCAACTCGTCCTATTGGAAAATTCCATATCGGTGGGCCTGGCAAAATGGACCTGAGAAAAACCCAGTCGAAAATTTTAATGAATTAAATATTTTAATAAGTCCATAGTATGTACCACCTCTAATTCCCTACTGTATAAAATTCTTTGAATTTATTGTGTAAAATTATCACATCAATAAATAATTTTAAAACATATTTTAGTTAAATAAATGTTTTATTATTATTTTTATTTTACATTTTATTTTAACTTAATATTGGGAATAGTTCAATCACTTTATATTAACGTGTTGTTATTTAATTTTTTTCTTTTTTCACCGAAATTAAAAATTTCACTTTCGAAATCCGCGATGTTTTTTCTCCGCTAAACGAACACGTACGCTTTGGGAAGACGCGCGCGAACTGAAATGCAAGCGGAGAATGAACTAAGACTCGGGTAGAAGGATACTCGGACATGTTCGGTGAGAGGTTCGGGAGTTTCCGTTACGCTCCACTTTCCTCACACCCCCACCACCCCTACCCTTCCAATTATTGTATTTATTAATCATTTTAAAGTGGTCGGCGTTCCCTTAAGGTTTCCATGCCACTTAGCCATTCTTATAATCTTGCATTTGATCTTTTCCAATATTTCAAATGGAATAAGTCACAAGATCTTAAGGATTCCATTTTTAAAATCTTGATGAACACAATAATTCTAAAACAATACAACTTTCTGTGAATCTATTAAATATGTAAAAAAGTTAACAATAACAAAATAAAATAAATACATTTTCTTTAAATAGATAAATTTATAAACTATTTAAGTTGATGATTAACTTAAATTTAAATAAATGATGTAACTTTTAAGAACCATTAAAATGATGACTTGAGAACCAGTTAGTTAATTTATTTAAAAAATAATAATTTATACAAAGCTGCTGTTTTACTTTTTCATATAAAGAGAAAGTATTGTGATGGTATTGTGACGAAAATTCGATTTTGTTACACGTTTTGAGATCCCCGGAGTCCAAAAAAGTGGTTATTAAAGAATGTCTGTCTGTCGTCTGTGCAAAAGCCTGGAGCCTAAACTACTGGGCCGAATTTTACAAAATTTGGGATACATATTTAGAATAATCATACTCAAGGCGAAATCGAGAAATGAATTTTAGCCCCAAATTTGGTGGCGCTAAACCCCAAAAGCTGAGAAAAACGTGAAAAAAAAATGCTTGAAAACGGTTCCTACGACAATGATTAAAAAATTCTAAAATGTAGTCCATTTAAATTCAAATCTAACGATAAGCAGTTTTCCCGGGAAAAATCTAGTTCCCGAGAAAATAGGTTAAAAACGCTGATAGAGAGAGCTCGGGTTCGATTTCCCGCCCGGGCGAAGTTATTTTTATGTAATGTTCAGTAATAATTAAATGTACACACGAAAACTAATAAATGGAAAACGCTGGGCTGTTATAGTAAACTCGAATATGATAAATCAAATTATAATTATTATTAATACTGGGAGACAGACTGAGAAAAATAGACTCCGGCGCCGGGACTTGAACCACGGGCCTCTTCATTTACAGTGTAGCGCTCTTTCCAACACTTCTTTTTTTTGGAAAGAGCGCTACACTGGAAATGTAGAGGCCCGTGGAACAAGTCCCGGCACTGAAGTCTATTTTTCTCTGTCTGTCTACCAGTGTTAATAATAATTATAATTTGATTTAAATTAATATTCAAACTTTCCGTAGTACGAATACTACCAAAAACTTAAAAATTGAATTTCGAATATGATAAAGTTTGTCTGAGACGTCTGGGACTAATTTATGTATTTATTATTATTATTAAAATAGAGCGTTAACTTGGTTTATGCTCAACACAGTTTTATGTTCGATATTTTAGAGCGAGGAGGTTGAGGTGGGTAACATAGAACTAGAGAAGATAGAGAGAAGACGTAGGAAAAGGAAGCGGTGGAATTGCATTCACAAAGAACAAGGACAGTTAGTATACCGGGCAAAACATGGAGGTGAGCGTGGAAAGAGAGACGAAGGATTCTGATAGAAACAGGATCACAAGGATTGCAAAGGATCGAGAAACAACATAAAGAGTATCCGTGAGAGTCCTCCGTTCCACTTAAAGAAATACAGGACCTACAGTTTGTGCCAAACGAGAGTTAGTGCGTTGACAGTGAGGGAAAAACTAGGAAATGGGGTGGGGAGCCAATGAGAGCTCAAGATTTGCCCTCTGGATAACCATATAAGAAGGTAAATGTAGTGGCTTTATTTTTTCCCTCAGAGGTTGGCCAATCTGTGTGTCACTCNGCAGACAGTTCGGAAACTGATCTAGGAACTTTATTCAAGGTCACACTCCGAGAGCACTCTCGGACACCAATCTAGCCAAATTTTGGCTCTCCGTGTAGACAGATCGGACACCGCTCTCGCTAGACTCTCTCGCTCTAAGTGTCGCCGTGTATTTCGGCCTTTACGTTGTTTTTAAAAAGGTGATCTTGATAATTAAAGATTTTATTGATTAAATTTTATAATTGAGCAAACCTTTTAAACTTCATCTTCTATGATAGTATCTAAAGATAACGTGATTCCCAAATTAGGACTTATCGAAAAAGTGGACGCAATTTTATATGTTAGCTCCAAAAACAAAATTACCAAGTCCGGTCTTCATTTAAGTAAAGACCTTTTGTCAAAACAGATATTTACGGGGCTGAATTATAATTCTATGTTAATATCAGTCTTTATAAATAAATAAAAAAATATTGCAGTTAATGGTCACTGTCGCACCAAGGGAGTAAAGTAAGTCAATGAAACCTAAGTGATGAAGATGAAGGGAACGAACCACATCTCTGGAAAATTAGATGGGAGAATCAGCTGATAGCTGAGTCATATATTAAACAGTGTTGCCAATGCTTGTACACATGTACTGTACATAATGCATTAGTTTATCTACATTTAGAAATTATGATTTCAACTTTAACCTGTTTGCTTTACTGATATATCGCCATGACCGTTGTTTAGGTAACATTGCGAAGATGACATTATAGATTTACATATTAAACAAAAGTTAATAAATGATATTGTGTATTTAACACAACGCCAACCTTATTTAATTGTGCCTGTAAGCGCCAGCTCTATCATTTGTTTTTTTTTCTCCATCGTTGATTTTATTCTTCATGACCTATGTCCGTCATTTTCATTGGTCACCTAGTCACCTGTTATCTGTGACTTGCGCTAGTTGCCTCGGGAGTCACGTGTTGCTTTTAGTTGCCCTCCGGATCTGATATCGAGTGGCAGACTGTTTAATTTTTTCTTCTAATTCCGCGGCGTCTCTATCGCCATCTTCATTGACCTGAAGTCAAGTGTTTCTTTCTTACAGTCATATATGTATTATCATTTTACTTATCAAGTTATATTTATCATTTATCGTAATTATTATTCATATCGTTCCGTACCGTATCTTCTTGGAAAACCCGGCTTGAAGAGAGAAAGCGTCGAGAGGCCTCTCCGCTGCCAACACGCCGAATACGCGAAGCCGTCACCGGTGAGTCCGTTCTTATTTTCATTTATATAGTTTTATTTATTATTTTCTATTTTGTCTCCCCCCCCCCTGCGCCCCCCGAAGTGGCGCACACGGAGATAAATTAATGAAACTTGGGAGATCTCTACCATGCAAAGAGGAGTTTGTTTTCNAGCGCCTTATCTAGGGTAACATTGGGGGTTATTAGGGTAACATGATTCCCTTATTAGGGTTTCGTATATCTTCCTCAAAATTAGCATTTTATCCGAGGGTTATGTGTCTGTCTGCCCGACGTATGGACAGACCCTTTCCCTACCGTACACGCTAGAGATGTGAAATTTGAATTACTGGCGTAACTCTTTGACCCACACATAGGAAAAATATTGAGTAGTCCCTCTAAACTAATCCAAAATTATTTTTTCTCCCTACTGGAGATAAAATTATTTGTGCCTATCCTTACCTGCATAATTTGTTCCTTTTTTCGTGGTAAATGATAAATAACCAAGGTAGTTAAATTAAGACGTGCAGGGAACATTTCTTGACTCAAAATGCGCATGCAAGCGCAAGGCAGGTCAAGGTCGAAGTTTCAGCAAGCCTGCAGTAATTCTTTACTTGATCCAATTCACCCTTATATCTCTGCTTCTTCTTAAGATGGCCTTTTTAAAACAAATATTAAGCTTCAGCTTAAGTAGTTTAGGAAACTATTTAAAAAATGAGATCTTAATATTAAGCATTTTCATAAAGGTATCAAAGTTTGCATTTATATTACTGACTCACTTAATCAATATCAAAATTCAAAGTTACATAAGTCACTTCCTGAATCGCTAAAAACTTAAAATTTGACACACTAGTAGAAATAGACAACGTAACTGGTTCAAAGAAGTGGTTATAATTCATTTTTACCCTCAAAAAAAAAGGACGCAACGTTAAAGTTTTTTTTATGAATTAAGGATAGCCCGTATCGATAAACTGATAATAAAAACAGAAGACTGATTTTGGAAGAGCTACAAGTTTGATTCTATGAATTTTTTTCGTACATCCACCGGTTGAAACATAGTTTTGCTAGATTCTATTAATTTTTTTCGTACAACCACCGGTTGAAACATATTTTGCTAGATTCTATTAATTTTTTTCGTACATCCACCGGTTGAAACATAGTTTTGCTAGATTCTATTAATTTTTTTCGTACATCCACCGGTTTAAACATAGTTTTGATAGATTCTATGAATTTTTTTCGTACATCCACCGGTTGAAACATAGTTTTGCTAGATTCTATTAATTTTTTTCGTACATCTACCGGTTGAAACATAGTTTTGCTAGATTCTAATTAATTTTTTTCGTACATCCACCGGTTGAAACATAGTTTTGCTAGATTCTAATTAATTTTTTTCGTACATCCACCGGTTGAAACATAGTTTTGCTAGATTCTATTAATTTTTTTCGTACATCCACCGGTTGAAACATAGTTTTGCTAGATTCTATTAATTTTTTTTTTTTTGTATTTTTGACTGGATGCCTCAACTCTCACACTAATAATCCTTAAATCGAGTCTTTATCATTTTATAAATTAGTCCTGATAGATTATTTTCTGATAACAAGAGAATAAACTTTTTACTGAGTCCCGTGGCCACTTTTTTAAAAGTTTTTCACTCTTTTGCATATCGCTTGAAAGACCTTAATTTGTATACTGGGCTGTGTTCTTTGTTTTTTATTTTTTAAATAACAATTCGGTAAGTATACTTTTCTACAGATTTGTATCGTAAAATCAGAATGCACGGCAATGCGCCGCGCCAAGTTTCAGTAAGCATCCCAATGTATCTTTACTTCTACTTCAGATAATATCGCATAATATAATGTATAATATAATAATACTAGCCGTTAGGCCCGCGGTAACGGGCAGAATAATAAATATGGTTGAGAAAAAGAGCTGAGAGATAATTAGTTATAATTAAAATAGATATTTAAAGAGATATTTACTGTTTAAATAGTAAGTTTTATGCAGTTATAATTAAAATTAAAACATTTAAATAGGAAGTTTTGTGTTCCGTCTTTCGTTAAATAGGTATGGCGCAAATGGTTTAATATCTGGCTTACACCCAGGAGCCCCGGGTTCGATCCCAGCTTATGGCACATCAATTTTTAACGTTATAAATCGTTTAGAGGTGAGTTGTCATCGTCGTCGTTGTTGGGACACCACTCGATTATATAAAAGATAATTGCATCATCATAATAATAATCATAATTTGTACTTAAAGGCTCTAGTATTTGTTTATTGTTTGGCCAATATGGCGACCGACTAAAAAAAAAGTTTTTAGTCACCATGACATGTTATACATCAATTTAAAGGTCTTAAAGTCTAGAATAAGAATATGCAACTATTAAAATTTCCCACTAAATATTTTCAAGATGGCGGCCAATATGGTGAGCAACTAAAAAAAAGTTTTTGATCACCATGACATGTTATACAACAATTTAAATGTCTTAATGTGTACAAAAAGAATATGCAACTATTACACTTAATAATTTCAACTTAATTGTACAGATACCGGCGATTATCGCCTCACGTACTTACGTGAAGCGCACCTTACTTGATTAAAATTGTTCACACACCTTCACTTCAACACTCAAACAGTAGGTGATACATTTTGAAATGATTCCTATAAGTTCGCTAAAGTTTGAATCAATTTAAACTTGTTGCCTAAATTGTCATCTCAATTGTTAAGTAATTATACAAATAAATGATGTTTTAGCGACCTTTATTCCTCAAAGAAAGGGAAGTCTAGCCATAACGCGTTTTAAACTCTTTAAGTTATTTCTTGCCCTCAATTGCCCTCTCCAGAACATTAGACATTGATTAAGGGACAACAAACCACGTAGGCATCAATAATGTTTTGATGCACTTTTTTTACAATAACACTCCCCATACAAACGACCTAAAATTCCATCAAGAATTTTTTTTTTTTTTTTTTTTTTATTGATGTAGTGTTAATTGTGATTTAAGTTCGGCTGTTATTACAGTGATGATAGCCCTATGAAGGCTGCGAAAGCTGCTTTGGCTAATAAAGAAGTTTATTTACGTAAAGAAACAATTTTTTATTTCCTCTAAGATGACCTCCATAGACGTTATCATATCTTCGAAATTATTTTAGATTCAATAAACTGCTTTCTAGTTCATTTAAATAAATTTTAGCTAGTAAAAACTAGATTTGAATGATTTCAATTTAAGAAAAATTGGTTTTTGAAAAAAAAACCAAAAGACAACTTGTAAATTATAGTTCTGACTGGTAAATATCAGTTTGAACGATAGTGTTCCCAATACTTACATATATATA
>KZ651053.1:1179021-1189273 GCA_001010745.2 Gerris buenoi | reverse complement strand
TAATATTTTAAATTAATAGGCCGGGTAGGTAAAAAACAGTCCTATTTCAATCCAACATCCTTTTACAAACATACTCATTGTATGTTTCATGTTCATGTATAAATATACTTAGCAATGTATACGTACTTAGCAGTGTGATTTTATAATTTATATTTAATGAAAAATGTAAGGAACTTCGTTCCTACCGGGTATCCCGCGAACGACACGTATTTTTTAAATTATATTAATTCCATTTAGTACATCTTGTATATAAGATTATAGGTACATATTATAAAAAATAACATAGATTTATTATTTTAATTTTTAATTAAAATTTAAAATACCTTTTGGGGAAAATTATACCTATTTTTATTAAATGTCAAAAATTAAGGCAACGAATTAAAGTGAAATTTAATATTAAAATAGAATATATTCAAATTAATTGAAAAGTTATTTTACGTCGGCTGATCGCTAGAAACATATCTGCAAGAAAATAATTTAAATATAGTTATTCAAAAGTTGTTACCTTCTCAGTCAAAATATTTAGTTGGAGATATAATAATTGTGTTGACAATTTTCACATGTGTGCACTCAAGAAGTAACATTGTTCATTAATTATTCATTAACTGAATTATCCGATTTGGGTTTTTAGGACCTCCTGAGTGGTTTTCAGCATGACGTCTGTATGTTTGTTATCAAGTTATCATCGTAGCGCCCAAAGTAACCTAGAGAGTTGAAACTTGGCAGAATAATCAGTCCTTACTTTTAGTTGTGCAGACCGGAAAATAATTTTTTTCCGCCATCTTGAACCCAGAAAAAATCAAAAAGTGGTCAGATCCGAGTTGAAACGAGGCACATCTTTATGACAAACAAATTTAACAAACTTATTTTGATATTGGCCGCCATTTTGAAGTTATTAATTTTTGAATTTTGAAACTTTGAAAGTTAATAATTCTGAAAGTAAAAAAACGTTTTTGACATATGGCATATCGTTGGAACGGGAAAAAATTAAGGAACAAATATAATTAGAACTTCCATTAATTAGTTAAAGAGTTATAAGCTAATATAATTATTTATCAGTACGATAATTTTGATGACGTCAAAGTTTGTTTACATCTGTCAAAATACCGCCAAACTTCAAATANAAAACAAAACACCCAGTTTCTTCTTTCTTATATACATACATATTATTCTATAAATTTATTTCAAAAGACAGTAAAATATTAGATTAGAATAGCGAATACAATATAGAAAAACCATTTTTAATTATTTTTTTACAATCTTATACAAAATGTGTAAATTTATTACAATTGGCAAAACCCATTAAAATTAGTTCTTATTTTTAGACATTTAATTTGGGGGGGAAAAAAATAAAATAAAAACTATATTACATTACGAGCATTCAGTAAGATTGTTTGAAGAAAGCTAAGAGTGTTTGTGTTATCCATACAAGATAAACTGATTACCTCCATCATTTATATAATCGATTGGTTTCCCGACGACTCATTCATCATTCTCTTATTCATCATTAACCAATTTTTATGACAATATCTTAAGAGATATGAACTAACAACAAACTTGAAATTAAAGTCGTTAATAGTAAAAATGTCACTCATTTTAATAGTTAGTAATAATGCTATTTATCATTATTCATTATCGTTTATATGATCGAGTAGTGTCCCGACGACGGCGACGACGACGCGCCACGAAATGATTTGTTATTGCTAAACGCTAAACTAAGGCAACAATATTTATTCCATTAAAAATAAATGTTTGTTTTGATTTGTCGGTCTTCAAATAGTTACATATAATAACTTATATAATTTTTTTTTTTTTTTTTAATTTTACTTTATTTTATAAATGTGTTAAGCCCATTTGTTAAGCATGCGTTATTCTCGTCAATTATAACATAAAAAAAGATTATATATATATTTATTGTTAATTTTAGATGTACCATATACGTAAATTTTTTCTTAATAAATAGGAAATGTTTTGTGCTACTAACTTAATTTTAAGTTAAATTTAATTCATTAGGTATGTACAATGATAAAAATATTAAGTAAATTTAAGTAAAACTAGAAAAGTTGTATCCTTGTTGTTATGTTTTCAAAAATAATAATTATAATTTATGAAGAATTTGTAATTTACCATAAAATCTCGCATATAATAGGCACTCGTAAAATACTCAAGCTGAATATAGAGCTTAAATTTCAGGAAAATTAAAAATTCGCAAATAATAAACCACACCCGTAATTAAGGGATTATTAAATGCATGTTCTCATTGTACAAAAGATTCTAATTTTTCAGCGGCACTGCCTACGACCATTCTTGGACCAAATTTTACTCTAGAATTTAAATAATGTAAGCGTAGGTACACAAAAATGAATTAATTATAACAAGTCTTATCTAAAACACAGACCTGATAAATAAACAATAGTTCAACTAAAAGCTGCAAAACGGTAGCAGAAATTAATTTAGCAACTAGCTTCGATACCAACCTAATATTGTAATAGAAATATATGACAAAGAAATCACGTTTAAAGAAAAAAAAAACAGTACGAAATTGTTTTCACTCGTGAATAATAAAAGAAAGTAAAAGTATTAATAAAGAAATAACGAATTAATTAAAAGGAATAAGTAAGATAAAGTACTTAAAAATAAATAAATAGATAAGAAAGTAAATAGAGCAAGAAAGTAAAAGTATTAATAAAGAAATAACTAATTAATTAGAAGGAATAAGTAAGATAATGTACTGAAAAATAAACAAATAAATAGATAAGAAAGTAAATAGAGCAAGAAAGTAAAAGTATTAATAAAGAAATAACTAATTAGTTAAAAGGAATATGTAAGTAAAAGTAGTGAAAAATAAGTAATTAATAGATAAGAAAGTAAAAGTATTGATAAAGAAGTAACGATTTAATTAGAAGGAATAAGTAAGATAAAGTACTGAAAAATAAAGAAATAAAAATAGATAAGAAAGTAAATAGAGCAAGAAAATAAAAGTATTAATAAAGAAATAACGAATTAATTAGAAGTTAATTAATTAATTACTGTCGAACGGGACTAAAATCCAAAAGAAAAAAATAATTAGAAGGAATAAGTAAAGTGCAGTAAGATAAAGTACTGAAAAATAAGTGAATAAATAGATAAGAAAGTAAACAGAGCAAGAAAATAAAAGTATTAATAAAGAAATAACGAATTAATTAAAAGGATAAATAATTAAGTTCACCAACAACAAAAAATAAAATAAAGAAAGAAATGATTAGCTAAAGTAAATAAGCCACAATATTAAAATAGAAATCTAAATAGTGTAAATGAGAAAAATTATGAAAAATGAAATAACGAACCAATTAAAATGAGTAAATAAGTGAAAACAAAAAATAAATAAATAATAAAAATTATATAATAATTATAAAATTATAACTTGGAGTTTTTAAAATACACTTCATCTTCATAAATCATTACGAAGTATTTTTTATGATGAAATGTGAAGAATGTTTGACGAGTCTTAAAGATATTTCTGTAAATTGGCTGTATATACTTTTAAATAAACATTATCACGTCAACTTATATTTTTTTAAAAAACAAATATAAACTAGTTACATTTTTAGGATTAAAACAAAAAATTGAAGTATATTTAAGATTAAAAATTTTCGTATTTTTTATTTTTAAGTATAAAAGTTTTATGAAAGTGGACAGATGTGATGCCGGTAGGAAAGTGTATTTGGTTAGAACTGGTGTTTGGTGCCGTTTTGCGAAGCTCCTCCGAGTTGACCCCTACTCCCCCTCCTATATCAGACCCCGCCCAGATTTGATCTAATTTAAATTGGTCTTGTATATTGAAAAACCACCCGTGTTTTTCCCTCATCTCCATCTCAATAGGGGGAGAACTTAAGTTTCATTACGCAAGAGGCTGTGGCTCCCAATTTTTGCACTGTTTAGGCTTAAAAAAAAAGTAAGATCTGGATGGTGCGAGGAAGTGGCGAGACGTATAAAAGTAAGGCGGTTCTCTGCAAAGTATACAGTCATCCAAGTGTCTTACAACAGAAGAGCAGTCAAGCCAAACAGCAAAAGGTAGAGTCGAACTTTAAATAATCCCTTCAGTTATTTCGCGATTTCACTTTAAGTTCTATGACTTCCAAAAAATAACTAGTTTAATAACATGGCCTAATGCCAAACAATAAACTTTATTTACATTCTTACTACAGAAAAAAAAAATCCTTAAAAAAATATAACAAATAAAAATGTACAAATACAAAAAATAAATCCCTTAAAAAAATTATACTTTGAAAAAAATACAATAAAATAAAGCTATAATATACTATTTTCTTTGGTCTCTTCAAAGGTTATTATTTAAATAAATAATGATAATACACTTACTTTACTTTTAATATTTATTTATTTGATAATATTTCTTCTCTTACTTCTACAACATTTTCAAACCTGCATATTTGTGTGTTAGTTTTTAAATTTATAAATCAAGTCTTTTAAATAAATTACTAAATAGTAATTTGTCACTTTATCAAAAGTGCCAAACAAAATTTAAAATTTAACTATGAGACATGATCATACAGTGCTCTCTGATGCATGACTCTATAAAGCTAATAATTTATTAAAATGTTTAGTTCAAATAATATTAAATATAAGATACTCCTCAAAAATGTATATATACAAGCAATTAATATGTATATTTATGTCATAAAAAACAGTCTTTACAATAATAATATTAACAATTTTAATTTCTAGACATTGTTAGCAAGTTTATTATTAATTTCATTTATATTTTTTTACTAGTTTTAATAAAAGAAGTAATTAAAATTAACTTTTATCAGCTAATACTTAAATAAACAAGTGTAGGGAAAATTTAATATCCATTAATTTTAAATTCATATACATTTAAAACTAATAATATTGACTAAACTATACCTCGTAAAATAAAACTTGTATATACATCAAAACATCTTTCAGCCTTTATAAGGCCATTATCATTTGAATTCATTAATTTTACAATTTAATTTTTTTCATTAATTTTACAATTTAAAATGTAAATTTTATTTTCTTTTAACAACTCAACTAGAACAATTTCATATCATAAATAAAAATCAAATAGAAATTTCAATTAGAAATTAAATCTTAAAAATTAAATCCAAACAGAAATTAAATCTACCTAATATAATCCATTTCCAGCAATGTTCATTATTTTGGCTGAGTGCTCCTTAAAATAAATATGTTTTGTATTCACACTAAATATAGCCCTTTAAAGTCAGAATAAACCTCCTTATCTGTCAAATTAAACCACTGATATGATTAAACTTTCCTCTTAATCAGGATAAACCTCTTTATCTATCAAATAAAACCTCCCCAACTATCATATTAAACCTCCCTAACTATCATATTAAACCTCCATATCTTGATTTAGCCTCCCTACAGAACAGGACTTATTGCCATATCCTCATCAAAATAATGAAAAAAGCGTGTATTTTAACATTATATATTTTTGTGGCTGATATATAAATAACAATAAATCTATGTAACAAATTTAAACTATGTATATGTATATAAAAGTATCAACAAACTTTACAATTTATACCTGCTTTCAAAACAAAACAAAAAAAAAAAAAAAAAAAAAAAAAAAAACTTTAAATCAGCCAATGTGTGCTTTCTATTAAAAATTATTTTAAAGCTAATACAAAAAAAACGTTCATTTATTTCAAATTCAGGAAAAAAAATATAATCCTTAATTCCTAGAAAAGTCGACAGAAGTTTTACAATGCTTTCTCTTAATCTGTTAAGAGGTTTTTAGTGTCAAAAATATATCTACAAATATTTTGACCACATTCCAAAAGTTTATAAGCCAAAATAAAAAAAGGAGGTAAAACTTTTTTTAAAAAAGTGTTTGAAACAGAAACTAAGTATCAATTTGTAAATAGATAACAATTTATTAATAAATCTCTTTTTAAAAATATGAAATGCTTNAAAATAATAAAATAAATAAATAAACTAGTTGTTTGATAAATAAATTGTTTGAGAAAAATAAACAAAATAAAAAATTATTAGGAACTATCAATAAAGGTTATCCAAGGTGTTGTACCGATTTACGAAAAGTTTGTGTAAACTATAATGGTAGTACTAAAAAAAATTAATTTATCTTGTTGAAAAATTTGTAATATCAGTATACAAAGAAAATACAAAAAAAAAAAAATCATTTGTTAATTAGTAATTAGTGTGACACATAGCTCCCCCGCATACTTTCGCAGGAGAAATCATCACATGAGTAAAAAAAAAGGAATTAGACAATCTTAGAGACTAATAAATGATACAATTAAAACTAAACTTGAATTTGAAAAAAAGAGGTAAAATTTAAAATATCCTAAACTGATTCTAATTGGGATCCGAAACCAATAAATTATATAAACCTGTTTCATCAAATTCAAAAAAAAAATTAAATAGATCCTGCTCTTCACTATACTAAAAACTTTTAATTTTTAACTTTTAATTTTTTAAAACTTTTAATTTTTTAAAACTTTTAATTTTTCCCCACATGTTTATTAATCATGTGTAGCAGCTTTTTCTTATTTTAATTTTAACTCTCAATAAAAATTTATATGAATTTGTTAGTGCAATACTACTAAATTGAAAAAAAAATAAAAAAATAAAATATTTGCACTAAAGCACTTATCTATCGAAAATTCATCGTAACAAAACCCTTAACATTAATTAATTAGACTAATATTTTTAACTTTTTAAGACTTAAGACTTTTATTAAGACCAAGTAGGACTGTTGCTTAAAACTTCGACTCGATAATTTTTTTGGTAATTTACAACCCCACGTGCAATAAACCCGTGGACACATTATATATCAATGGTTTGACAATTTCTTTAATATTGATTGAAAACTATTTATTATATTGCACATATTTAAATTAAATTTATCAGTGTTGAGCAAATTATATTAAACTTTTAATAAATTCAGCTCAAAATTTTATACATATAATATACACTTTTACTATAATCGAACTTTTTTTTTTATCAAATCTAAGTTATCTTCAAGTTACAAACCCAATCTAAATTCCTCGAAATTTTTGACCTATCTTCATATAAAATACATTATGCCTTAAATAAAATTATTTTTACGAGCTTTGTTTGGCTTAAATTTTTTTTGATCACATAACATATTTAAAAAAAAAAAAATAATAATAATAAAAATACATTAATTCAACGTAGCAAACAGTACTTAACGAAAATGAAGAATACATCGTAAATTATTTTCATTTTGTTACGTTTCTTCTTAATGTTTTTTTTTTTTTTTTTAAATATATTTATACATTGAAACTGTTACAAAACGTCCTACCTATACCTGTTACAAACGTTCCAATTTTTATTTAATCTACAGCAGGATAGAATATAATCAAAAGATTATTCCGGAAGGAATCAAGATGTATTATTAAAATTAGGCGCCACCTGTTGATTCTTCCTGGGCCATTTCCAGTTTGTCTTGTTAACCGAAAATTAGGATGCGGGTCGAACTGATAATCATTTCGGCGTCCCTTTGTCTTAATAATGGGATCATTATATGTACATAATATTATAATGTGAAATCCTTCTTGATAATTTAAAAATAGGTTATATTAGGTCATTATATAGAATGAAACTATTTTTTTTAAAAAATTATAGATGCAATTATTAATTTGTAATATGATTAAATTCTATTTGGAACTTAATTAAAATATTATTCTAATAGTTTCTATACATTAATTTGAGAGTTTTTAGCTTCAGGAATAATAATCCAAAGGCTTTAAATTTATTCATTTATATAATTTTTACGCCCCTAACATTCAGAGCTATGAGTAAAGCGCTTTATTATAGAGACTTTAAAATAAAAAAAATTGCAATAGAATTTACAAATAAGCCTGTTTAAACGCTCTCAATTTACAAACTTTATAGTCAGTTGGAATAATAATAAATATGTTAATGTTCCAGTTGCATAATTTAAAAAAAATAAATAAATAAATAAAAAAAATAGATGACTAAAGAATGAAAAATAAAATATAATTACGTGAAATATCGGTCACCTGGCAAATATTCAAGTCAATGTAAAATAAAACTGGTTATTTTTAATCTATAGAATATGTTAAAAAAAGAATATAAAATAAAAAGTGCCGGAATAAATGAAGTAAATAAAAATCGGACAAAGTGGACGGAAAAAACAAAATCAGTTGTTCAATTATTATTGGAAGAATGTAACGCCCGGTTATACAGTATAACCGGATCTTCAAGTTTTTTTTAGGTTTATTTTAAAACCTAGTGTTTTAAAATACGGAATCAGATTAAAATCAAACCTGATATAGAAAGGTATTAATTTAAAATGAAATGAAAAAGTTACCTTTACCAAAAAAAAAAAAAAAATAGTTAATAAAAATTTTTTTTTTTTTTTTTCATATGAGTTTTCGACTTTAAAAAGTTTGAAACTTTGATAAAAGTAAAATGTGCGTAACAAAATGTTATTGATTTTTTTTTATTGTGGAAGTTTGCAATTTGCAAATAATACTGCTGTTAATTTTGAATCTACTCTCTCCTCATATTTGAAGATATTAAATAAAAAAATGCATGGATTAGTTACTTCCAAAAAACTGATATTAAATAACCTTCATTTAAAAGCAATGATTTGAACATTTTACACATAATTAAAAAATTATAAAATCAAAACCAGTTGTGATTTAGAGAGTAAACATCTCTTTAAATTTAAATGCTCTTTAAATAAATAACAGAAAATCAATTTCTTAAATGAATAAACAAGCTGATAAAAAAATCATCCTGTTATTATTCGATTTAATGTTCGAGTATGTCCAATTTTTTCTACTGTCTTTGGTCCTGTAATGGATCTTAATGAAAATTCTTTTGGAAAATTAATTTAGGCTTTGCATTTCGTATAGTTTAATTATATCTAGACATTTTTTTAACATTATTTATTATAATATAAAACGTTGTAAATAATATTTTACCTATATATTGATTTATATTTTAAGTCTATTCTCTGAAGTGTTGGATAACATGTAGTGGTTTTAAATTTTGAAAAAGTGCCTGATAATTAGGGCATTAATAATTATCTCTGATTCTTCTCCGTATCATATTTATTAATGATTTCTGCTTCAATTTCTTCCAAAATAGTAAAATTATCAACAGCACAACATTCTCCAAATTGCTGATTATTTTAAATTTTGATACAATCTTATATTTTTGATTCAGGATAATAATTCTTGTTCTATTTGTGCATTTCAGATGAAGGCCTTTATCATTTTAACCATATTGGGAGTAGCTCTGGCTGACAAGACGCAGCTTAGGAAGAGAGGATTATCACCTATTGATCTTACGGCAGGATGGCAGGCTGAAGCTGCAGGATGGAATAACGGTGCCGAGGCTGAGTGGAATCCTGCCCCTGTTGGCTGGAACCCTGCACCTTCTGGATGGAACGCAGCTCCTTCTGGTTGGAACGCTGCTCCTTCTGGCTGGAACGCTGCTCCATCTGGTTGGAACGCAGCTCCTTCCGGTTGGAACGCAGCTCCTTCCGGCTGGAACTCAGCTCCCTCTGGATGGAATCCTGCTGATGCCGGTTGGCACGGACCCACCGTTATCGGCAAAACAGTCACTGTCACTAACAAAGTAGCTGTTCCAGTACCTCAACCTTACCCTGTTACCGTCGAGAAGAAAGTAGCCGTGCCAGTTCCTCACCCAGTTACCGTTCCCGTAGACAGGCCTTACCCCGTACACGTACCCGTACCCGTACCTCAGCCCTACATCAAGCACGTGCCTTATCCCGTCGACCGCCCATACGCCGTTCCAGTACCCCAGGCCGTACCAGTCAAAGTATACAAGCCCGTAGCCGTACCCGTACCTCAAGCTTACCCCGTACCTGTTGACAAGCCTGTGCCTGTACCAGTACCTCAGCTAGTACATGTCCACAAACCCGTACCTGTACCCTACCCCGTCCACTACAACGACAAAGCCCCCGAATCTTGGCCTTCTAACGAATCTTCTTGGTAAGCCTCTAGTCACGGCTCTCTTGAGTTACCTCTCCTAGACTGACATCTCTTAAAATATTAAAATGTAAATATTTATATATAAACCTTAAGAGTACAACAATATATATACTTTAATTGTATTAATAATATTAAGAAAATAAATATCTATTAAATATTATATAAATGTATTCTTAATTTACCTTACCCTATCCAATATGGCTTAGAACCTTAGGCTGGAGCCTTAATTAAAATTT
>KZ651053.1:1147705-1164536 GCA_001010745.2 Gerris buenoi | reverse complement strand
AAAATGTTTTCTTAAATGTAATAGGGACTGTGATGTATCCAAGAGGTTTAAAAATATGTCCTGTATAAGATCTGAGTTGAAGAGGTGTTTGTTTTAACGGAATGCCTAACTGTAAATTATCAAAATCTGTTTTACCTATGATCGTAATAGGACTACCCGTATCACATTCGAATGAGAATTTTTTATTGGCTAACTTTACATCTATCATCATTTTTGGTTCGTATTTGTGTGCTATAGTTTCTGTATAAATGTCAATTATGTTATTAATTTCGTGTTCAGAGTCAACTGATGTCTCAGAGTCGTACCCTATGTTGTGTAAAGATCGGTTTTGTTTGTTTCGTAGAGTCGAGATACAGACCTTAGAAATATGTCGTCGTTTTGAACAGCTTGAACAGTGAAGTTTGTCTTTCACTCTGCAGTCGGTAGTATGGTGCGTATTGCGGCCACAGTGTAAGCAAAGACCATACAATCCTAATTTTCTAATAAGGTTGGGCGATCCAGGTGGGCTGTCTCTGTCTGGTCGAAGGTAGGAAGAACGATTACTGGACGATCTTGAACGTGTTTTATTATTGTTAGTACTTGAGAGTTTATGTACATCTCTACTTGAACTAGGGTCCTCTCTGAATGTTTCTGTATTTTGTATCTTTGAACTTTCAATAGCTAGAGCAAGTTCTTGTGCTTTATCAAACTCTATATCAGCACATTGTAGTATAGCTTGACGTATATCTGTATCATAGAGACCTCTTATAAACTGAGCTCTTAGAAGTTGGTTCATGATAGACGTAGAACATACTTTTGTTCCGCATTTAGCCTTAAAGTTACATGATTTAATTAGGGCTTTTAATTCCGTAATATATTGGTTTATGTGTTCTCCTGCATTCTGCTTTCTAGATAGAAATTTATGTTGTAACGCGAGTATATTTACTTGCGGAGCTAAATGATTTTTTAATAGCTGTATGAGCTCTGTATACGTTTTACTATCAGGTGTTTCGGGTGACGTGAGATTGGATAATATTTGGAAATATTTACCTCCTAGACAATTTATTAAGACCATAACTTTAGCTTCATCTGTTTCAGTATTTGTATCAGTTAGGCCTTTCAGTTTAAAATAATTTTCTAATCGTAACGTATAGTTCTCAAAACTTTCAACTGATTCGTCATACTTCTCAAACTGTATTGATTGAGTTTTCAATTGTTCTTTAATAGATGTAGTTTGATTGTTACCTTGAGCTGTAGGCTGCTGAAGTGATGCAACTAAGCTAGTTAAAGCTCCGATCAACGAGTTGAGTTGTTGTTGTTCCATTCTGTCAAGTTTTTATCCTCGTCGCCAAATTTGTTATGTACTAATTACATTATAATAAATTAAAACGTTTGTTTTTAGCATAGTTGAAAACTAAACTCGTTTATATTTTGTGTCACAACAAAAACATTTGACAGTATGTTGTCATAGCAACAATAGAAATTGAAAATAGTAAACAAATAAAATAAAAGACATAATAATATGACAATATTTTAAAATTACGATAAAAATTAAAGTATCACGGAAATCAAAAGTACGTGTTATTTAACTCTCTAATATTTTTTAAAAAAGCTGTTAACCAGTCGAGTCATTCAGTTAAAAAAAAACTGCTACTAGTTAAAAAACAGGCAACACTGATTTTTGAAGAATAATAAGTTGGCTCTACTGTTACTTTCCACCACGATTTTTTCTTTCCGCCACGATTTTTACTTTCCGCCACGATTTCGACTTTCCACCACGATTTCTACTTTCCACCACGATTTTCACAACTGGGCTGTAATCAGATCCTCTCTTCCCTATAAACTAGGGTGGAAAGTTAATGTTTTCTCCCTTCTGGAGGAAAAATGCAAAGCTCTTAAATATAGTGCCAGGAAGTCTGAATATGATAGGAGGTAGATTGGATTTCACTTGTATTCATTGTAGCACTATATTTCGCCGATAGAAATGATATAAGACCTCCAAACTGACCAAGTGAAAATCAAAATAGATTAATATTTCATAATTGTACCTTAAGATCCATCTACTATATCAATAAAACAAATGAGTACAGGATTTCTCCACTTCACGGGTAAGCATTGTGTGTCGATCCAATGCTCAAAAACGTATTCATGATTCAATGTTTTCCTGTGAAATAGAGAAAATAAGTGTTTGTTTTTTTAACTTAGTGGCATGTTACGCTACAATCCATTCTCTTTTAAATGTATAATAAGCATTTCTGTGGCAATTAATAAATATGCTACTTTGATGAAAGACAAAATCATATTTATCCTTCACCCTGTCAAATAACCTGTTTTTTTAATACAAATTCGGGGTGTATTCTGGGTACATTATTAATGATACCCTAGTATGTTTATTATTGCTTATCGTCTAAAGTCTATACGGCGTATAGACAATTTGAATATGATGTATGTACAATTGGAAATAAATAAAAAAAATGATCACGCATAAGATATTTTTATAAACGACATAAAGCGTAACAATTGATTTCACGTCATACCCTACGCTGGTTTCAATTGAAAAAAACCCACTTGAACTGGTTAAAGATTCATTTTAAATGCTCTTATCCGATAATTAATTCTTGTAAATTTTTGTAGAACTACTTGAAAAAATCATTTAGAATAATGTTCATTGGTTAAGTGNAAAAACAAACAGCTTTAACGATGAAACAATAAGTGCTTAACTAATTGAAGTAAAATCTACTTCAACAGTGCTGCCAAACATAACTACAAGTTTAAATTTTAGTACTGTTCATTATGCTTTGGAACAGCCTACATAATAACTAGCTTAACATCTTATAAAGATAAATTATGTCACTTTGCAATTACCGTTATAAAACAAATGAGTACAGGATTTCTCCACTTCACGGGTAAGCATTGTGTGTCGATCCAATGCTCAAAAACGTATTCATGATTCAATGTTTTCCTGTGAAATAGAGAAAATAAGTGTTTGTTTTTTTAACTTAGTGGCATGTTACGCTACAATCCATTCTCTTTTAAATGTATAATAAGCATTTCTGTGGCAATTAATAAATATGCTACTTTGATGAAAGACAAAATCATATTTATCCTTCACCCTGTCAAATAACCTGTTTTTTTAATACAAATTCGGGGTGTATTCTGGGTACATTATTAATGATACCCTAGTATGTTTATTATTGCTTATCGTCTAAAGTCTATACGGCGTATAGACAATTTGAATATGATGTATGTACAATTGGAAATAAATAAAAAAAATGATCACGCATAAGATATTTTTATAAACGACATAAAGCGTAACAATTGATTTCACGTCATACCCTACGCTGGTTTCAATTGAAAAAAACCCACTTGAACTGGTTAAAGATTCATTTTAAATGCTCTTATCCGATAATTAATTCTTGTAAATTTTTGTAGAACTACTTGAAAAAATCATTTAGAATAATGTTCATTGGTTAAGTGGTGAATAAATATAGTGATATAAAAATGATTGAACCTTGTGAAATATTTACAGATAATCGTTATCTCAGCATAAATAAAACGATAAAAAAAAATGAAATAACATAAACATATATATAGAGAAAAACATTGTGGGGATATTATTTTATCACTGGTGTTAGTGATTTCTTGTTGGTCTTCATTTATAAAATTTCAGGTGAGTAATTATTAATTAGTTTAAATATANACCCCCGGTGTTTGCATATCTGGGAAGGATTGCCTCCTCCAAAATTAGGTCCTGGATCCGCTGACCATCATTTCTCAGGGGGGTGTCATAATAATATAATATCCCACCCCGTGTGCCACAAGACCTTGGTACGCCACTGCCTTCCTCTTTTCTATAAGTCTTGTTTAAACCTTAGACCATGTAAATACATAGACACTCCCCATCACTCACTCAGTGAGACCAACATCTCTCCTGGGCTATGACGTCAAGAACGGTCAAAACTACCAGTTTGACATAATAAGATAAACAAAGGATAATTAAAAAAACAAGCGTACCAAACAAAACTCTGATTTTTGACAGTAGCAGGACTCCGCGTGACGTCACCAGAGGGCAAAACATGTTGGTCTCAGGGTAGTATAAGGCAGATAAAGGGAATGGCGGGTCTAGGTATATACATTGTCTAAGGTTTATCTCTATAATAAGATAAATCAAAACATAAATATAACCTGATTAGACGTAACCTTCCTCTTTTCTACAAGTCTTGTTTAAACTCAGTAATGAAGTCATATGTGTTATGTACTAATTACATTATAATAAATTAAAACGTTTGTTTTTAGCATAGTTGAAAACTAAACTCGTTTATATTTTGTGTCACAACAAAAACATTTGACAGTATGTTGTCATAGCAACAATAGAAATTGAAAATAGTAAACAAATAAAATAAAAGACATAATAGATTCTCCGGCACTTAGTAAAGATTGTCCTAGTAGTAGGTAAGTCTATCCGGCGGTCTCCTGATCCTAGTTGACCGTCTTAACGCTGGTTGACCATCTTGTTGTACAGGTACCCTGGGTTGGGGAATCTGACGTCTAGGTGCTGGGCCTGCTGAAGGCGCAGGACTTCCTGGAGNTTGTACCTTAAGATCCATCGACTGTATCAATAAAACAAATGAGTACAGGATTTCTCCACTTCACGGGTAAGCATTGTGTGTCGATCCAATGCTCAAAAACGTATTCATGATTCAATGTTTTCCTGTGAAATAGAGAAAATAAGTGTTTGTTTTTTTAACTTAGTGGCATGTTACGCTACAATCCATTCTCTTTTAAATGTATAATAAGCATTTCTGTGGCAATTAATAAATATGCTACTTTGATGAAAGACAAAATCATATTTATCCTTCACCCTGTCAAATAACCTGTTTTTTTAATACAAATTCGGGGTGTATTCTGGGTACATTATTAATGATACCCTAGTATGTTTATTATTGCTTATCGTCTAAAGTCTATACGGCGTATAGACAATTTGAATATGATGTATGTACAATTGGAAATAAATAAAAAAAATGATCACGCATAAGATATTTTTATAAACGACATAAAGCGTAACAATTGATTTCACGTCATACCCTACGCTGGTTTCAATTGAAAAAAACCCACTTGAACTGGTTAAAGATTCATTTTAAATGCTCTTATCCGATAATTAATTCTTGTAAATTTTTGTAGAACTACTTGAAAAAATCATTTAGAATAATGTTCATTGGTTAAGTGGTGAATAAATATAGTGATATAAAAATGATTGAACCTTGTGAAATATTTACAGATAATCGTTATCTCAGCATAAATAAAACGATAAAAAAAAATGAAATAACATAAACATATATATAGAGAAAAACATTGTGGGGATATTATTTTATCACTGGTGTTAGTGATTTCTTGTTGGTCTTCATTTATAAAATTTCAGGTGAGTAATTATTAATTAGTTTAAATATATTAAACGTAGTATTTGCACCCGTTCCTTTCACATACTTGTTAATAGATCAGGTAAAATATAGGACGTCTCACTAAGAACATCCATTTTGAAAATTCAATAGTCAAGCTTTCATGAGAAAGCATATATGCATATATAATATTTATTTTTACCTTTAGCTTAGCTTTTAATTAAATCACAAAGAAAACCAATACCTGCAATCTGTTAGCTTCACCTTACCTAATATGTATTAAAGCTCTAAAGTTCCAATTATCGCTTTCACAGACTTCTGCCTCCATTTGCTCAATAATACGTTACATTTCTCGCTTAAGTTTTCTGGTGGATTAAATGTTTATAAGTTCCAGTTTAAGTTCCAGGGTGGTTAGAGGTTATCACTTAAGTATCAGGGTGGTGTTTAGAGGTTCCCGATTAAGTTTCAGGGGTTTAGACGATCTCATTTAAGTTTCATGGTGGTTTAAGGTGGTTATAGGTTCTCACTTAAGTTTCAGGGTGGTTAGAGATTCTCACTTAAGTTTCAGGTTGGTTTAAATTAAAGTGTTTATAAGTTCTAGTTTAAGTTTCAGGGTGGTTAGAGATTCTCATTTAAGTTTCATGGTGGTTTAAGGTGGTTAGAGGTTCCCGTTTAAATCCAGGGTGGTTAGAGATTCTCATTTAAGTTTCAGAGTGGTTTAAGGTGTTTAGAGGTTCCAGTTTAAGTTCCAGGGTGGTTAGAGGTTCTCACTTAAGTTTCAGGGTGGTGTTTTGAGGTTACCGATTAAGTTTCAGGTGGTTAGAGATTCTCATTTAAGTTTCAGGGTGGTTTAAGGTGGTTAGAGGTTCTTACTTAAGTTTCAGGGTGGTTTAAGATGTTTAGAGGTTCCCGTTTAAGTTTCAGGGTGGTTAGGGGTTCTCACTTAAGTCTCATGGTGGTTCGAGATGTGTTAAAAAAAATAATGTTGGTTTCTCAAACCACCTAAGGGAAGTCGTATGGTGTGAGTTCACACTGGGGTACCAGTGTCAACTCAACTTTAATTAGATGGGATAAGGGCATTTAAATTTTAAAAATCTAATCAATCATTAAATTTTTCATGGAAAATCATATTTTATTTATCTTCTTCCAACTTATCTTGAAATGTAATAAATGAAAACAATGTGATGCATTCATTCCATCGATATAGTTCGCAAATCTGCGACAATCCTTTTTAGATTTTTATCTTTTAGATAGACAATCTTTTAGATTTTTACAATGACATATTGAATTTCACGCATAAGATCCGAGATGGTTCAATGTCTGATCATGTAAACACGTGTTATCACACACCCACAAAAACAACAAATTGATGTCTCAGTGTCTTATTTACGTGGTCTCGCTCGGCTGCGATATTTTTTTTTAGGCAAACGAGAACGTAGTACCTAGGTGATTTAATGTTTCAAATTCGCAAAACGGATTTTTTTATACTTATTGATACAGTTTTTAAACTGGGGCCTAAAATAGGTGACCAAAGTAATATTAAGATTATACGCGTCCTCAAAGCATAACTGTAATGCAATTGAATAGACACTATAAATTTACAGATCCCTAACAAATACATCATTTACAGCTGTTTTCCACAGGGATATCTTTAGATTTAGGGGACAGAGAAATTTCCGTCAAGGAAAAAGCGTCATGTAAGATATGACTCTTAAATATCGTGACAGGAAGTTAGAATATAATAGGAGGTAGATTGGTTTTCACTCGTATTCATTGTAGTACATACTATATTTTACCGAAAGAGTGTATACATTTTAAAATTTTATATGAAATGATATCAGAGCTCCTAGCGGACTAAATAGTAATGAAAATGGATTAATGTTTCATAATTTCACACCTTAAGATCCGTCTAACGTATCAATTAGACAAATGTATACTGGTTTTCACAACTTCATGGAAAAACATTAAAATGTTGAACTGCTGATTCAATGCCCAAAAACATATCCATGATTCCATGTTTTTTTTATAAAATGGAGAAAATGAGTATGTTTTCTATGATATTTTCCATTTTTCGCATATCTCTTTACTGTACTTATATTGTGCGTATTCACTACCAAAACACATTGCTACGTTGTATAACGATCTATAACAAAAACAAACAGCTTTAACGATGAAACAATAAGTGCTTAACTAATTGAAGTAAAATCTACTTCAACAGTGCTGCCAAACATAACTACAAGTTTAAATTTTAGTACTGTTCATTATGCTTTGGAACCGCCTACATAATAACTAGCTGAACATCTTATAAAGATAAATTATGTCACTTTGCAATTACCGTTTCAAATTTCTTTTCTTTAGACTTTTAAGGATCTTTCTTATCAAAAATATTGTCTAGATTAGCTATGATATTTTTCTTAATGTAAAATAGATAACAGAGTTTAATGAACTTAAAGAACACAAGTGAACACTTAGGGAAGCGATTGAGTGTACTCGTGTTAATAAATAGACAACAGTATTAAAAAGGTTATAAAATCTTCAAGTCAAATTTAGAAATTCGTAAATTTTTGATACTCATTTTCTATTATTTTACTGTAGGTGCTTCTTTAGATGTTGTTACTCCCCTATGTTGCTTTAAAGATAAAATTCCTTTAACTAAATAACTATCAAGAAAAAAAGGACGTTTAGTCCAATGACCAATGTACTTTGGGACAAAGAAATATCACACTTTTGTTTTTATAAGGGGTGTAACATTCTAAAGAAGAACATTCCGTACACCTTCTTTAGATTGTTACTACCCTGTGTTTTCTTTATAAAGGGAGTAACAGTCTAAAGAAGAACATTCCGTACACCTTCTTTAGATTGTTACTACCCTGTGTTTTCTTTATAAAGGGAGTAATAGTCTAAAGAAGAACATTCCGTACACCTTCTTTAGATTGTTACTACCCTGTGTTTTCTTTATAAAGGGAGTAACAGTCTAAAGAAGAACATACATTACACCTTCTTTAGATTGTTACTCACCTCTGTTTTCTTTATAAAGGGAGTAATCTAAAGAAGTTACTTTTTGTTTTTGGTAAAAATTATAGGTACAAAAAAGTATTATAATGCTGAAGATAATACACGCCCTCAAATCATAACTATATTGCAGTTCAGAAGACCCTATACATTTTCAGATCAAAATCATATTTATTATATTATTAAGTAATTTTTATAATTTATTATATATTTTTACAGGAGTCAATATGCTAAAGTTGATGGTACTAGCTGCCCTGTTTGGGGCCGTTCTTTGCTTTCCTAAACCAGGATTTGAATATGAGGAGCCAGTTAAACATGAAGGTCCACTCGGAATGAAAACTGAAGCCTTCAATAAGAGCCCATTCGCACAGAAACTGTTCAGTCTCAAGGTAATTTAATCCATTGAAAAACAACTCATCTGTTATCCCACAGATGAGATTTGCAACTCTAATTTTAGAAATTAGAAAAATTCAGTAGTGAGCCATTCGGAGCAAAAGGGGGAGGGTTTTCCAGGCAAACCACCAATCCTTAAAGGGTTAGTAATAAAAGTTGTAACCAACTTGTACAAATAAAGCTTTTAATTACTATAATAAAATTTTAGTATGAATAAAGGGTTTATATCGGGCCTACTCTTAATATTTAATTAATAATTCCTTTGTGATCAACTACTTGTTACAGTTAGTGTTATTTGTACCTTTATTATAATATTTATTATTTTCCTCTCACAAACTAGAAATTAGAATTCACTTGAAATTTATTAAAATTTAACTATTAATCCCGTTTCAAATTATGAATTTGCCGGACTGATAACATTATTGATAAGGGGCGTATTGTTATTCACTTCCAATTTTTTACTCAAGTACTATCTGAGATTACATTTAATTCTTTTTTATTTCTTCTTATAATGTTACCATATCGTTATTGTTATTCTTATTTTAGGTCTGTTATTGTAATTAATTTATTTTGTTACCAGAACTCTCGTGTTTAAGATAGGAGCAGTAATTTATTAATTGTCTATCACTAGACGACGGAATTTAAGAATTCCTAATAAGGCTAGGCGCACATGCGATTTCTTGTCGCTGCGACTTAAAAATCGCTGTTGCTTTAGTGTGTGCTATTTCATGCCTGTCAATGAGTCGCCTCAAATACAGGTCTGGTTGCGTTTTCTTAATCTCCACGATTTTGTAGTCGCATATGGGTGCATTCCAAGTTAAATCCATGTGTTCTATTTACGCGACTAAACAATTGCGTGATTATTAATCGAAAGTTCGCGCCTAGCCTAAGTGTTGTGGTGAGAGCAAGCGACAGACAGGTGGGCGGATAAATAAACACACATAGCAAATTATAAGGGTTCTTGGTTTTTCCTACGGACCCTAAAAAGTATTCAACAGGTGATAATTAACATTTCTTTTTCGATTTTAAGCTAAAAGAGGTACTTTTTTTTACTGTAGCACCCCCCTATATCCCTTTATGTTAATAGTTATTTAGACAAGAACATAATAATATGCAGAGAAGCACATATCCGTTATTCTAAATTACTATTAACACGAAGGGATATTTATTCCAATGTAGCTTAGGAAAAAGGAATATCACATTTGTGATCACATCCCTTAGTCACATCAACTATTAAGATAAATGAATATTAAATATAAAACTGCCCCAGGAGTCTCAATGTCTTGGGGAGACAAACACTCAAACCTTTGAGACTTTTGTAGGGTAGACTATTGTTTAAAACCAAGCGGGGTGCTAAAGTAAAAAAGTGCCCTAAATAATATTCATTTTAATCAATATACGAGATATATTAGTAAAATATTAATATTTTTAATTCATATTTTCCTTCTAATTAATTGCAGAGGTGGATTCCCGGCATCAGCGTGAGAACAGTTGGCAAACTGGAGAAGAACGAAGAAGAAGGAACACAAGATGTTGCTTCGTTCACAAGAGCTGCAGGTGAGTGGCTCGGAGTCGGTCTCTTCGGTGACTACTTATACATCGAAAAGAACGACACTGAACGATTAGGTTTCGGAGCCGGTCTCGGAGATCTGATTAAAGTCTACTACAACATGGATGTTAAGAATCCAGAAAAAGGTTACGATCTAGTCTGGGATGCTGGAATTTAAAAAGTTTAACTAAGACAATAAAATCTTAACAGTAAACATATTGACATGAACCCAATAACAGAATGAACTAAACACATTCTATATTTCTTTTTTTTAGGTCTGAAGTTGTAGTTATTTCATTAAATCAACAATAACGCAAACATGTCTAGTGAATAACTCATTGTAAAAAAATACATGTAATTAAATTGTAATAAGAGAGATCTTATGTAAATAAAAACCAATATAAGTGTGCAATAAGTAATAAAATAAAATAAGTAACAAAAATCATATGTTTAAATAAAAAATAATATTCTTTGAGTTTTTTTCTATTTATTATGAATTATGACTATATAGTAAAGGACCCACCCTTAAACGATCCGGAAATCTGATCGGAAATTGGATCCAACTGGTCTCTCTGGAAACCAGTGCTTTCACTTCGCTGGAAATTGGAACAGGACAAAACAACTAGACTTTCAATTCCTAGTATTGCCACTTTTTTTTTATCGAATTTCTTTTATACTCAAAAGTTTTTAGTTACATATATATTTTTAAAATTTATTTAATTTTACTTTTAGTGGATTTTCGAAGAAAATTGTTAAGCTATTGCAGTGGCTTCAAAATTTTGTAATGCGAATTTTTGATCATTTTCTCCATGGTAATCCGTTTTAAACCATTCTGAATCGATTCCTAAAATTTAACCTTTTTTTGTATGTATGTATTGTATATATGTATATATGTGTCACTCTAGACTCTAGACGATATCTCCCTATAGGATGCATTTAAAAATTTCAAACAAATTTTAAAATGTCAAATATCAAAAGAAAGGATAAGTTCGTATAACAACAATTACAGTACTATTAAAGAGCTTTCCAACGATATGCATCTTGAAGGGTAAATTATATTTTGACCCCGCACCCCTGTGTACCATTTTTTTTTTTTTTTTTTTTTCTCACCCACCCAAATTCTAAACTAAAATTTTCCTATATTATCATAAGCCAATAATACGCAGCTTTCTTTGAAAATTCGCTCATTAAGTCATGGTGCATGATTGGACTTCTTTTATTATCATTTGATTATTTTTCCAATGTTAAGAAGTTAAATATTAAATAATTTATGTGCCTCACATGATTGTTATCAGTAGCCAGCAAATTATCTGGATAAACTATTTAGTTCTCGCTCATTAATAGGTTCATAAATATTTCTTTGCTGTGAGACTTCAATGATAGATAATTTAATTTTACTTCCTAGCCTACCTAAGGTAACGGAAGCTATGTGATCGTTCTGACGAACGAAACATTTTGAGATCTCCGATTTCAAAAATTCCAAGACACGTTATCAGGGAAAATATTTGGTTCCGTGTCTGTCTGTCGGTCTGTCGCTCAATTTTTTGCGAACCAATATATCATAAAAACTACACGTCCGATTTTATTGAAATATGGATGGTAGGTCATAATTAGGCCATTGTAGGTCCTATATATGTTTCAACCTTATGCGCCCATTTGTTTATCTTCCACATGCGCACAAACATACATTTATCTACAACTAATATCTTCAAAGGAATACTTATCTGATTTTTATGAAATTTTGATAGTTCGTCGAAAGTAATTTTAACTAACCATCTGCGCTCTATAATCTTTGCTAAATTGATACGATAATACAAGTAAAAAAATCACAACATTTTGACAGATTTAAAAAACGGGGGAAAATGAAATTCATTGGACGATGATAGGTTTTAAAATAGGTTTTATCGAAATAGGACGCGAGGAAGCTATGTGCCCATACTAATTGGCAGAGTATTTTAAAAACAACTTTCTTGGACTTAAGCAACATTAAAAATTTTAAATCAACTAATATTTTAATAATTAATTTTGGCATTCTCACTTAACATTCTCTATATATGTATATCAATGTATTACGTATATGAAGAAAAAAAGCGATATGTAGCAGCATACCTAATACCTATACTAAATGTTTGCGCACTGATTGGTATCACTGCAAAAAGAAAACTGTTGCTTTGAGAATGCTTATAGAATTATATTCATTTTATTCAAAGTCAGTGTGTAATATTTTCAAATTATTGGCCCACCCTGCGTATATACATAATTAGGTGCAATCATTATATTTTATTAATTTGTTTATCAATTTACCATTAAGCCTTATTAGTATAGTTGGTAATGAAAAGGGGGTTGCGCAAATGCAAAGCCCGATCTTTCCACTGCCTAAATAAGAAAATAGGGGCTGATTGAAAAATTATAATTAATAAAAAATCTAAGGTTGGACTGTATTTAAATAAGGATAAGGATATATAGACAAAAAAAGAAATAGCAGTTTTTCACAAGTATCATATAATGATAAATAAAGAAATAATTAAAGTTGGTTTATAAACAATGACAAGAATTTAGTTATGGAATGAGTAGAAATGGGAAGGTAGGAATTTGGTGGAAGGTACCTGTAGTAGAAATAGTAGTATGTGGACGTAGAAGCTTTGTGTGTTTCCAAGAATCTCTGCTGAAGGTCCGGGAGACAGCAAATCAGCAAGTAGATCAGGATAACCACATTGACAAAAGTCCAGATAGGTTAGGTCCAGATAAGTCTTATTGCCCGGTGGGCAGATCAGAAGACTCAATCTTTAGTAGAAAAGATGTAGTATGTGGACGTAGAAGCTTCGTGTGGTTCCAAGAATCTTCGCTGAGGGTCCGGGAGACAGCTAATCAGCAGGAAGATCAGGATTACCAGCAGAAGTCTGTGTGTGAGTCAGATAGCTGATTACCCGGTAGGCAGATCAGTGAGATGGTCAAACTATCACCAAACTTGATGGTCCGGTAGACCGACACAAGCTATCACCAAACTTGATGGTCCGGTAGACCGACACAAGCTAAGATTTTAAGGTATAAGTTTACAGGGTGTCCAGCGACCTGATCGCTGGACACCCTGGATTAACTGTGTTCAGATTGAACGATGAAGACAGACTGCCTAGAGAAAAGGAAGTGGAGGAAGGAGAAGGGAGCAAAGGAAGATGGTGGAGTCCAGGTGTCAACATAATTAAATTAAAACAGCAATGCTCTGCCTGGGACTCAGTGGAACAATAATTAGATTAACTAAGAAAGTCTGCCATAACCAACTTTATAAGAATCTAAAACCTAATAAGAATCAATTAAAATTAGAAAATAAATTAAATAAGAATCTAAGGTAAAATTTACTGAAAATGTCTAACCAATAGTATATAAATAACGTACCCTGACCATACATTAAATATAAAACAT
Organism: Gerris buenoi; assembly: GCA_001010745.2. Classification (NCBI taxonomy): domain Eukaryota; kingdom Metazoa; phylum Arthropoda; class Insecta; order Hemiptera; family Gerridae; genus Gerris; species Gerris buenoi. The sequence continues at coordinate 1,150,787 of KZ651053.1, read as the reverse complement.
TGTTAGTCATACATTTTTAATTCATATTTAATTTATAGATTACTGAACTAATAATCAATCATATATCATTACAATAACGTTCTAAAGACAAAAAAATGTAAAATGTAATATGTAATAAATGTAAAATGTAAAAATGTAAAGGTGTAAGTATGTAATCCTATTATAATTCCCTGGTTCAAAACTGCATGGACATCGTTAAAGTTCGTGACGAATGTACTCGAACATAGTTGTGGTTCCTGCATCTCTAATGTCTTACCAAGGGCGAATATTCAGGAAGACACTCACTGTAATGAGAAGACAATGTTTTTATTTTTAGTCATTGATCATTGCATAGTAAAATAAAAATTAAAACCTATGCCCAATGAAACATGACTGAGTTATTAAAAGATCAAGAGTGAATTCTGTAAGCCTTAATTTAACTATTTGACAAACGTTTATGTCAAACTAACAGTAGAGGGTAGGAGTAAACTAAGGCTGTGTGGGTAGAGAGAAATATTTACGCACGAGCCGTTTTATACTTTCACATATAAAGAGAAAGAGTTGTGATGGCGCGAAAATTAGATCTGAGATTTTGATGGATTTACACGTTTTGAGGTCCCCTGGGTCCAAAAAAGTGGTTTTTAAAAAATATCTGTTGTCTATGCAGACGCGTGGAGCCAAAACTACTGGCCGATTTTGACTAAATTTGGAATAAATGTTCAAAAAAATCATACCCCAAGGCAAAATGAAGAATTTTAACTCCAAATTTGGTGGCGCTATCCCCTTACTTAGTACACTTGAGTGGTCTCGGACCGATTTTTCATTTTTCTGTAGAGAAAAAAAATGGCAATCATTTGTGTTTTCCTCATAGTCATAGAGAGTATTGTGGGCATACTAACTATAGTGGGCGACTGCGTATTCAATGGTTCGGATTCGGTTGTGAAATCAAACCCGATACTAACTGAGTGTGTGTGTGTCGATTCGTTTTCGGCGGTTACCGAATACGCACCGAACCGAATCGAACCGTATAAGTGTGAAAAGAACCTTACTGGACTCAATATAACTTTAATAGCTTTGCTAAAAAGCTAAATTTTAGTGTATTATTAATGCTAAGCGGTACATTGTTTCATGTTTTAACACTAGTATTAGAGTATTTACAATCCTAGTCCTTTGAAATAATCCTAAATTTATTGATTTAACTCGGTATTGTAATTGGTGAATAAATATACTGGTATATTTACAGATAATCGTTATCTCAGCATAAATAAAACGATAAAAAAAATAAAATAACGTAAACATATAGATACAGAAAAATATTTTGGGGATATTATTTTATCACTGGTGTTAGGTATTTCTTGTTGGTCTCCATTTATAAAATTGCTGGTGAGTAATTATTAATTAGAAGTGTAATAATTATTAAACGTAGTATTTGCACCCGTTCCTTTCACATACTTGTTAATAGATCAGGTAAGATATAGGATATCTCACTAAGAACATCCATTTTGAAAATTCAATAGTCGAGCTTTCATGAGAAAGCATATATAATATTTATTTTTACCTTTAGCTTACCTTTTAATTAAATCACAAAGAAAAACAATATCTGCAATCTGTTAGCTTCACCTTACCTAATATGTATTAAAGCTCTAAAGTTCCAATTATCGCTTTCACTGACTTCTGCCTCCATTTCCTCAATAATACATTACATTTCTCGCTTACGTTTCAGAGTGGTTAGAGGTTCTCACTTAAGTTTCAGGGTGGTTAGAGGTTCTCACTTAAGTTTCAGGGTGGTTAGAGGTTCTCACTTAAGTTTCAGGGTGGTTTGTGATCTTTTAACATAAATTTCGGTTTCACAAACCACTATAGGGAAGTCGCATGTGTGAGTACCCACTGGGGTACCGAATTGATCTACCAATGCTGGAATTTACCATTTAAAATCGAATTAATCATTAAATTTTTCATTGAAAAGCTTATATTTGATTGTTCTTCTTCCAACTTACCTTGCAATGTAATAATAGAAAACAATGTGATGCATTAATTCCCTTGATAAAGTTCACAACTCTACGATAATCATTGTCAATTTTTACAATGAAATTGAATTTCACGCATAAGCTCCGGGATGGTTCAATGTCTGATCAATGATCAGACATTACTTGTTCAGTGATCATGTACGAATTGATGTCTTAGTCAGGGCCGCCGAGAGACCATGTCAGCCTAGTCTAAAACTAGGGGCCCGGGGTCCAGGGGGACCCGGGCTAAAGGCAGGCCCGGACTGGCCGGTGCGCCTTCGACAGTCAAATAAAATGAAAATTATTTTTGGAAGATAAAATTAAATAAGAGAAATAAAACAAATAAGAGTTTAATTCGGAGTTAGGAATGTTATGAAATGGTGTGGTTTAGAGCTCAGTTTTGTTTCCAAGTTAGGTGTCAATGTCAATACCAATACCTATCTATATAATCATATGCATGCGTAAGCGTAAGTATTAAGTATATCCGAATAGAGATAACTGACTCTCCCATCTTTATTTTGGACTGGTAGCGAGATTGAGGTTTAGCTTAGATCTAACTCTTTTCTTATCTAACAAATTTTACCTCCCTGTGTAGTTTTTTTCTTTTTTGCCCCTGCACTTCCCTTAATTTTTGAATTGTTATCTCCTAATCAAATAAAAATATCATTACATTATTATCTTCAAATATATATTCATTTAAACGGCTTAGGATTATGTTTTTTTTTGGTTTTTTTTTCAAATTTTTGTATAAAGAAAAAGAAAGTTACAATTATACTTAAAAGCTTTATATTATAAGAAGGAACTTCAATAAATATAATATGACATATATAGTGTTGGAGACCAACAGTTGTTCTTTATTTACCTTATTATTTATGTTTTTTATTATTTTGTAAAAAATGGCAATTTTAGCAACAAACGAACATATCACTTCTACATTTTAAACTCATTTCTTCGTTAACGTAAATAACGTAAGATTCGCAAGAAACCACGATGCAACCTCCTCCTTTTCTTCGAATGTGTTCGGAAAAGGCATCACTTTCACTGGAATTCGAACACATATGATTCTACGTAAGATTTTCCTTACGTAATTACGTAGC
>KZ651053.1:1120749-1135097 GCA_001010745.2 Gerris buenoi | reverse complement strand
TTTTTTAAATTTTCTGTAATAAATCATAAATTTGAAACATGTCAAAATGAAGATAGTTAATATGGGACATGTCAAAACAAATAAAATAACTTGCGGATTTTTTCCGAACTAACTTTTCATACAGCGAAATTTGCAAAAAATGGATTAAATTCTGCTGAAAGAGGGCTTAAAAGTATTTAAATAATGCATAGTAATCGTGTTCTGAGCTATTCTAAAAGTTTCAAATGTCTAGCTACTTGGGAAATTAGTAAATAATCGATTGCAAGATTTGTACTGGACAAACAAACAAACAAGAAAGCAAGCTAATAAAAACGTAGTAAAATTGGTTGTTTTGACTGAGATTTTGTGGTACCACTTCCGTTAATATAAAATATAAGGTTATAAAAAAAGTAACACAACAATCTTGTCACCAAAATTTTATATAATTAAATTTATATAATTAATTAAACATTCGCGTTTCTGTAAGTGTTAGCATAGTGAGTGAACGATTACTTAACCTTATAAACCTACACTAGCCTTATAACCCTTACAATTGACACATGCAACCAGTTCATCCCATCATATAAGCATTTATACAGCGATATTGGATGAATCAACCTAGATCTGTGGTCACCCATCCGAGTTTTGACCACGCCCGATTCTGTTTAACTTTTATTTATAAGATTAAAAGAGTTATTCCTGTACGAGTCACCGAGGTCACCACTTTCATAATAATTACTTACAAACTGTTTCAGTATCAGTTTTAATCCTATTAGTAATCAACACTCAACACCGTACTATGATATTAATATTATAATTTATGCACTATAATTACATTATTTATTGCATAACAATGACTCCTTAACCACATAAACTACACCTGTAAAGCAGTTAATCTTTTCTGTCTATCTCAATCTCGGTTGACGGTCTGTCCATCAAAGTATAACATTTGTACGCTACCCTTATGGAAGTTCGATAATATGTACTGTCGAACGCCAAGAGAATTTGAGTTTGAAACTTTGACCCAAGATCCATTTTTCCAATCACATCCTTTCGGCGTTTTAACAGTACAACTTTAGCTCATAGAATGGATCCATAATATTTCATCCTCTTCCACACATTTCTTCCTACAGCGCTTGTGCACAACTAATAACGTTTTTCCAAGTTATCTGATTAGATTTTGTGTAATATACAGGGTGACCCATATTAAATGATCAAAAAAGATTGAGCGTGTTCTATAAGTCAAATGCAACAAAAAATGTCGAGTAAGCATATGGTCGATTCTCATTTGTTTTCGAGATATCGATTTTTTTCGACGTTTTCGAAAAAAATCGAAAAATTTGAAATAATGAATGAGATAGCAAAATTTTGATAATAAACAATTTTAAAGAGCATGAAAAAACCTTTACGAATCACTTATTGGTTTTTAAAATAACAGCTTTGAACCACCTTTTTAGTCCCTTGATATTGTGACATTGCTATTTTTTCTATTTTGACTCCAAATTTCTTTAGCATACTTCTCTTAGTTGAGGTAAGCTACACATGCGGCGAGTACAGGAAAAACTTCTCCATTTTATAACCTTTTGAATGGTACATTAAAAGTTTAAGATCATCGGAATGGTTTTCGAGTTATCAATAACTGAATGTTGCCAGCCATGTTTTTAGGTGGTGAATAATAATTAAAAATTTAAAGATTTTTCATGTTAATTAAAAGAAATAAATGAGGTAACACACAATTAGAAATGAAATAATAAATCCGAATTGAAAACACTTTTAGAACGTGTGAAATTACATTATTTAATGATTAAATAATAATAAGTAAAAAATAAAAAAGTCTTTATTACCATTAGAAAATATGCTTGGTCTTCTATTTAATTTTCACAATTTTGTTGAAGAAAGGTTTTCAGAACACATGGAGGTTGTTCCATTAGCTCCGAGGAGAAATTGCTGGTTTCTACTTGACGGTTGTCCAGCGCACTATGGACTACCAGTTAGACAGCGACTGAACGAACATTTTCAAGGAAAATGAATTGGAAGACAAGGCCCAATGGCCTGCGAGGTCTCCTGCCCTTACATCTTAGATTTCTTACACTGTATTTTTTTAACATATTGTAATATCAAACAAAATGATTGAACAGTGAAAAGTAACAGCAACTATGTGAAGGTGCCTTCAATGCATTGCTGTCGAAAGAAACCGATATTAAGCTTTCCCATACGATAGAAGCTTTCCCTTATGATAGAATTCATAAAAAGAACAAAAAACCTTTATTTATTTGCAAATTTAACTTATTTTTTCCCCCTTGGACATTCTTTTCTTTTTTTTCTGAAATCTTCTTTTTACTTAATCAGAGATATAGTTAATTAAGACAAATAAAGGTTCTAAAGAAATAAACTATTTTATGTTATAATAACGCATAAATTATCACAAAATCACACATGTTTTATAATGGTACTTTTTTAGGGTTTTGTAGATACTTCTCAAAACCCTTATGCCGAGGGTGATGTGTCCGNTTTTATATAATTAAATTTATATAATTAATTAAACATTCGCGTTTCTGTAAGTGTTAGCATAGTGAGTGAACGATTACTTAACCTTATAAACCTACACTAGCCTTATAACCCTTACAATTGACACATGCAACCAGTTCATCCCATCATATAAGCATTTATACAGCGATATTGGATGAATCAACCTAGATCTGTGGTCACCCATCCGAGTTTTGACCACGCCCGATTCTGTTTAACTTTTATTTATAAGATTAAAAGAGTTATTCCTGTACGAGTCACCGAGGTCACCACTTTCATAATAATTACTTACAAACTGTTTCAGTATCAGTTTTAATCCTATTAGTAATCAACACTCAACACCGTACTATGATATTAATATTATAATTTATGCACTATAATTACATTATTTATTGCATAACAATGACTCCTTAACCACATAAACTACACCTGTAAAGCAGTTAATCTTTTCTGTCTATCTCAATCTCGGTTGACGGTCTGTCCATCAAAGTATAACATTTGTACGCTACCCTTATGGAAGTTCGATAATATGTACTGTCGAACGCCAAGAGAATTTGAGTTTGAAACTTTGACCCAAGATCCATTTTTCCAATCACATCCTTTCGGCGTTTTAACAGTACAACTTTAGCTCATAGAATGGATCCATATTAATTTCATCCTCTTCCACACATTTCTTCCTACAGCGCTTGTGCACAACTAATNGAGATCGAAGACCAGAAATCATAATTACATAATGGGAATGCTTACTCATCTACAAAACCCTAAAAAGTACTTGGGGCAAGTACTTCCCTGTGATTTTTTTATTTTTATAAACAATGATTTTTGGCTATTAATTATTTTTTAATAATTAAAAAATGTAATTTCATATGCCCTAAAAGTGTCAAAAAATTTCGGATTTATTAGTTTAAATATTTTTTCCCCAATTGTGTGCTACCTCATTTGTTTCTTTTAATCAACCCGCAAAAATCTTTAAATTTTTAATGTATTTTTCACCACCTAAAAACATGGCTGGCAACATTTAATTAGTGATAACTCGAAAACTATTCCTATGATCTTAAACTTTTAATATACCATTCAAAAGCTTATAAAATGGAGAAGTTTTTCCTGTATTCGCGCATGTGTAGCTTTCCTCAACTAAGAGAAGTAGGGTAAAGAAATTTGGAGTCAAAATAGAAAAAAAAGCAATGTCACAATATCAAGGGACTAAAAAGGTGGTTCAAAGCTGTTATTTTAAAAACCAGTAAGTGATTCGTAAAGGTTTTTTCATGCTCTTTAAAAATTATTTATTATCAAAATTTTGCTCTCATTTATTTTTTGAGATATAGCGAATTTTTTGATTTTTATCAGATTTTTTTCAAACAAGTCGAAAAAAATCGATATCTCGAAAACAAATGAGAATCGACCATATGCTTACTCGACATTTTTTGTTGCATTTGACTCATAGAACACGCTCATTCTTTTTTATTTAATCTGGGTCACCCTGAATATTAGTTATTTAACTTCTGTGTGGTATATTCTGTCAAATATATTTATTTTAATAATTTTATACGCACTACTTTTAAATTAGTTTTAAAACTTCAATTAACTAAACTATACTAATTATAAAAAAGAGTGGGAAGTATATTTAATTTTTTTTACTGTCCAAGACAAGATATAAAACAGAAACTCTCGATAAGTTCATAAGTAAACAAACCATGAACTTTGTAAAACATTCATGGGACAAGATCATAAAACACGTAAAGTAATAAAGAGACTCAAATTATAAAAATAAAATTATTTTATTTTTTTTATTAATAAATAGTTTTATCTACGAAGATTCGGTAGAACCTACTTGCCCTGAATTAAAATTAATGTCGATAGGCAATCATAATTTTTTAAAACGGCCTAGCAGTATTTGGAAGACCTATAATTCAATTAAACTGTCTTCCTACGAAAAATAATTAAACCAGCATATCTTAAAAACTGCTCTTCTGATTTGAATAAAATTTGTAGAGTAGATGACAATTATCCCATTGTTTGGCCGATCTAAGTTTCAACCGTCTGTGCTCATTTGCTTATTTTACACATTTGCACAAATATTTTCAAACTACGATATCATCTGATTTTTATGAAATTTAAATGTTTTGTGGAAAGTAACCCTCAGTCAGCCCCCTCAACCTGTAATTTAGTGCAAATGTTATCAGCTTAAATTTTCAACAAAAAAATTTCCCCTAAGTGAAATAGTTTCGGAGATATGAGCAAAAACCTGAAAAAAAAATCACCTTTGAGAGCTGTGGTGCTGACTCCCCCCCTCTAAAACTCAAGAAGCTGCAGGCTCTAGCTGCCTACACCCTTTGGCAGCTAATAGCCCCAAAACAATTTGTCTATCATAACAACATTATTAAAATATCAACATCATTAAATTAATTCATATAAAGTATGTTATTTAACAATAAAATGTGAATAAATTTTATTTTTGAAAATACTTTTTTCTGTCGACCCTATAGCTCCAAAATTGTTGGTCGTAGGAAAAAAATGCATAGAAATATTTTTGTTTGAGATTTTATCAGCTTCAATTTTTAATAGCGATATGAGCGAAAACCTGAAAAAAGTCACCTTTGAGCGCCCCACCAGCGAGCCCCCCACACCTGGACTCTTTAATTTTTTCAAACTTAAGGTACCAAGGAGCAACTGTGGCAATTTTCAAAACTCCGGGAATTATCAAATTAGTCACATTTGACTAATTTGACTGGGCTATTAATCTTTCTAGTCACAATACAAATATATCCTTTTCTATTTCGACCTTCTATAGTCACACCTTTTTTCACATTTCTTTATTTTTATTTTTTTTTGTTGCAAATTATAACTGGTCTGATCAGTGAACTATTTTGTCCCACGCGTCGACAACAAAACATCATGCCAATAACCTTCAACAAAACCAAACAACATGTTTGTTTTTACAAAGTACATTCATTGAAATTTATTCATAAATTAATAATTATCATTAAACCCTTAAACTTACATATTAGTGATCAACTGTGAGTTAATATTTTAACATACTATTCTTTATTTGGTTATTAACAACATAATTTAAACACCCAGTACATAATAACAGTTGTGACTTTTTATTAACTACTGATTTTAGTAACATTTATTAGGGTTTTTTTCTCAGGCGATTTTTGTGTCCTGAATCTAAAAAGGGCACTGAGATTTCTTTACATTTCAAAAAAAAAAAAAATGATTAAAGTTTAGTTTCTTTAAAACAAATTAAAATGATCTTTCTTTAAAAAAATTAAGTTTTTTTTTGTTTTTGTTTTTTAACTAGCAAGGCCAGTCTTTTAATCATACAACTTTGAAACATTAAAAAACTAACCTTTGTTTAATAATTTAGTTTAATAATTTTAATTTCATATTTTATAAAGGGCACTCACAGAGATAAAGTAAGAGTACATTTTTCACCTTAATAATTCTTCCAATAAAAATGCACTGTAATATTTTTATTGGAAGAATTATTGAGGTGCTTTTTTACTGTTAACGAGATGTCCTGGAGAGTTGAAAAAGGAAAATTAATTCGAGTCGGAGACACAGAAGATGTCCTTGGGGGAACGGAACCTGCCCCATCTTCTATATTCGTTCCTTACTCATCCTTTATCAGATTAAGACCATTTCTTTAAGGTCAAGGTCCTTTTATTTTCACTCTTCCCAAGATCCTGAGTAAATATAACATCCTTTATATATCTTTAATAACAAACACTATTATGTTTTTGGGTTTTTTATTGTAATTATATTTAGGTGTAACAAACATTTTAATTGACCAAGTAACTTCATTATATTTTTGTTATAATTACTCAATAACAAAACGCTTACTTAGAAATACACAAATATGATATAGATATATATAACGTTTGTTCCAACAACACTTCAAACTAGTTCGAAACTAGTTTCACTCTGTACGACGTATGCGCATTAGCGAAAAACGACCAATTGTGGTCCGTTGCACATGCGTCGACAGTTCCAAACCAGTTTGAAGTGTGGTTGGAACAAACCTAATGTATTCTAGCAGAATATCCGTGCTCCACTGCGGATTGTTGATTTTTTACTTTCTCATATTATAAAGACAAAGTATTGGGATGGCGAGAAAATTCTATTTTGAGATTTTTAAGGATTTAAGCACGTTTTGAGGTCCTATAAGTGTTCATAAAAAATATCCGTCTGTCGTCTGTCATTTTTCGTCTCCTCGCGCAGGCGCCTGGAGTGGAGACTAATCTAATAGGCCGCTTTTGACGAAAGGCATAATATTTTCAGAAAAATCATACCCCGAGGCGAAATCTAGAAATGAATTTTATGAACTACTGACACCTTTAAGGGTTTAGAGGAACCTATCTGCAAAATTAAATTGTCACAGGTCAAGTGGTTGCAAAAAATATCGTGATGAGTCATCAAATCTACAGTAAACATTATTATATATGCATATGATTATATATATTTAAAAGAAGGAGATTGTAAATTATCAATAAAACTCATGAATGTCAGTTTCGTGTCTTTAGTAAGATATGTAATGGAATGAATTAACACTTATATTATGTATATGTTTTGCTTTCTTAACCTTGATACTAGTGTGTGCTCATATTCTTTATACGTATAGAATAACATTGTAAGATTAAATTAAATAATTAACATTATAATTAATCATTACTTAATTAAACTATTGATCTTTAGTTTTATATGAACCGTTTAATTGGAGTAATGATCTTTGCAATCACCTAATTCGAATTTCTTTGCCATCTTGATGGAATAATGGATTATTGGCAATCTTGGCTAATCTGTCATTTATAATAAAATGAAAACATTCAATAACAACCTTGCTCAGACATGGCAATATGATTCATCGACAACAAATTTTAAACCAATAGGAAGCTCCTTTTCACTCCCGGACACAAGTTTTCTTTACCAATAGTAGGAGAAGAGGCTGGTAGCTCGAATAGAAAAGCTGGGGGCTCACTTATTAATAAAAACAGCATTAAGCGGGGTCACATCTTTAACGTTAAAAATTGATGAGCTATAAGCTGGGATTGAACCAGTGACCTCCAGAATATGGGCCGGACACGCTACCATTGCGCCATTCCAATGTAACGAACAACGGAGCATAAAACTTACTATTTAAACAGTAAATATCTATTTTAATTATAACTAATCAGCTCTTTTTCTCAACCATATTTATTATTCTGCCCGTTACCACGGGCATAACGGCTAGTAAATATATAATATGGTTCATAGATGGGTCAATTGAGGGATAAACTAAAACAGCAGCTCCTTCAAAGCATCCTTGGCTGTATTTCAACCAAGGATGTTAAATAAAGGGGATAGTAAGTAGGTAGGGTTTAAAAGCAAAATAGTGGGAGACAAGAGAAATTGAAGAAAAAATCGTACTGCGCATGCTCACAACTTTAGATTGGGACAAATTACCTTCTTTCTTTATTTTGAATCAGATTATATGCTTAACTATAAAAAAATTCATGGTAACCTATAACCAAGGGGAAGGTAATTTTTCCCATTAGAGTTGCTCATTTTATATCTTCATCACTTTTATTCCACAACCCTCCATCCCCTTTCTTTAAAATCCTTGATTTCAACTATCTCTTGGTTCATCCTGCCTTATGAGAATATGAACTACTATTACTATTTTTTACATTGTCGATTTATTAATTATCTATTGTCACAATAATTACTTATTTGGTAAATCGATATCACATTAGGTTTTGTGATACTTAAAATTTTACAATTGGCAACTTTACTTCCTCTACTGTTTCACTTCTTTGACAACCATATAAAAATACTCTGCCAATTAATGTGGCACATAGCTTCCTCGCAAAGAAAAGACCAAATTAAGAAAAAAATACCTCGATAAAAATAATCATTATATTTAGGTGTAACAAACATTTTAATTGACCAAGTAACTTCATTATATTTTTGTTATAATTACTCAATAACAAAACGCTTACTTAGAAATACACAAATATGATATAGATATATATAACGTTTGTTCCAACAACACTTCAAACTAGTTCGAAACTAGTTTCACTCTGTACGACGTATGCGCATTAGCGAAAAACGACCAATTGTGGTCCGTTGCACATGCGTCGACAGTTCCAAACCAGTTTGAAGTGTGGTTGGAACAAACCTAATGTATTCTAGCAGAATATCCGTGCTCCACTGCGGATTGTTGATTTTTTACTTTCTCATATTATAAAGACAAAGTATTGGGATGGCGAGAAAATTCTATTTTGAGATTTTTAAGGATTTAAGCACGTTTTGAGGTCCTATAAGTGTTCATAAAAAATATCCGTCTGTCGTCTGTCATTTTTCGTCTCCTCGCGCAGGCGCCTGGAGTGGAGACTAATCTAATAGGCCGCTTTTGACGAAAGGCATAATATTTTCAGAAAAATCATACCCCGAGGCGAAATCTAGAAATGAATTTTATGAACTACTGACACCTTTAAGGGTTTAGAGGAACCTATCTGCAAAATTAAATTGTCACAGGTCAAGTGGTTGCAAAAAATNTACTTCCTCTACTGTTTCACTTCTTTGACAACCATATAAAAAAATAACAATAATAACAATGACAAATCCAACATAATAGCAAATAACATATCAAACAAAAAAACGTATTCTTAATTCTTATAGCTTAATTATGATAAAAAAAAATCCTCAATTGACCCAACCTATGAATCATCCTCAGTAAAAATAATGGATCAACATAGTCAAACGATTACATAAATAGTTAACATTCCAGAAACAAATAAATTTTGTCCTTTTATGTTCTCCCTCACCCACCCGGTGTTCACCCATCATCGCCGTGAAAATGGGTTACTGCTTATAAAAAGTGGCAAAGAACTGATGTGTATATCAGCTGTGAAGTTTATAAAGCTGATGGTGAGAAACTCTTATCCCGTAAATCCATTACATATCAAGATCGATACATATATATAGGATGACATATATACTATACACGTATAGGGTACCACTGTGCGTTAAATTTAATAGAGCCCATACTGATCGAATGTTAAATTTTTTTTAGCGAAATATTATTTCTTAATTCACAGAGTTTAAGACAATGAGCAACGAAATGAAAACCTGTTTCCTCTTCAGCTATATTGCTGACACATTTATTTTCCTCCTCATCCTTCCACCTTTTATAATTTAAAGCCAATATGTTACATCTTGCTTTAAAGGCCCAGCTAATTGCGTTGCACGAGCAGTCGTCTCTAAAGTAACTGCATTCTCATATCTATTTGACTAAAAATATAGAAAAACGAAGATTTGATTCGAGCTCTCAGGTATTTATCTTTGTAGGATAGTTTCAAACGATCTAGAATATTGAATAATGTTTCTCTATTTACATCCAAAAACACTTTCTAAAGTACAGTTTACGTTTAGGGTAACTTGTAAATCCTTCCAACCTTTAAGCAAGAACACTTTAGCTTTAATGACTTGATTTGTGAGGAAATTTGGAACTCTATACAGCGGTTCCCAAACTGTGGTACGCGTACCACTGGTGGTACGCGGGATCGGTTTCAGTGGTACGCGCCGCATTAATATTTCCGGTTGTTAGGAGTGAATTCATCCCTAATATACCTCACAACCAAGTATAGAAAAGAAACAGACTGTCCTGCGTTGAGGATGATGCGTTTAAAACTCAGCCCCATCACCCCAGAAGTAATTATTTTTGCCAATTACTTCCATCCATCCAATTAACCTATCTAACAATATTGTTTATTTGTTTATTATTACGTATTCTTTTAGTATGTTCTTTATATTTTTTTTTTTTAATTTTAGTTTTATTAATATGCTATGTTCTATTCGTGTTATTTTGTTGTAATTTGATGTTCTTTGCTCTTTCATGTTTTTTTTTACTAAATAAAATAGAATCTTTATTTGGGTTTTTTTTTTAACAATCATGCTCAAACACCTTCTCTCTATCCAGGGGATTGAAGGTAAAAAAATAATGATACAGTACGCAGGTCTGGTACAACTTAAATTTAAAAANAATGATACAGTACGCAGGTCTGGTACATCTTAAAATTAAAATTGTTTTGCATTAAAAAAAAAAAAATGTGATACCCTACGTTTTTGAACCTTTAAAACTCAACATTTTTCCGGGAGAAGACCCCCGGACCCCCTTTCTTCAGTAAGAAAAGACCTGGATATTCCTGTATAAACATCAGTGGTACATGAAAAATTCAAGACACATTAAGTGGTACGTCACCAAAAAAGTTTGGGAACCCCTGCTCTATAAGATGGTAAGTCCAGTACTAAGTGTGTAGTTAAAATAAAATAAGCCCTTTACGTAGGCCCTTTAATGGAAGATTATTTTTTTCTCAATGTACTTTTTAGAACAGGGGAATGTCACTCGAAAGGAAGAGCAAAAAACCCTATCTATCCCCCTCGATCTTGGGTTCATTTTTGCTTTTCTCAACGCCCCCTACACGGGGGCATATCAACGGCACGGTTTAGATTCGGTTTTGGCTAGATCCTTTTTACAGAGATTTGTCCTTTTACTATATTAGTAAAGATAATTACGAGAAAGGTGACCATTCACCAGTAAAATCAAGATCAGACAGTTAATGATCTTGATCTTGCTTTTTATTAATTATCCATACAAAAATGGCAATGGACCTTGAGTAATCAAATCTAAATCATGGTCAGTGCTAAAAATGACTCAAGTTTAAATGTTTATTTTTTAATATTTATTTTTTAGTGTAGTACACTCTCTCTCTCCTTTCTTTTTCTATAATATTAATTATGAACATTATTTATGTATGCGAAATTATGTTTAACTCATCCTTAAAGAATAATTAGAAGGAAAATAAATTTAAAAAAATCATGTTTAGATGGATAAATAATGAGAAAGATTAAAAGCGGTTTATAAATATATATATTTAAGAACTGACATAATTCCAATTTGACGTCCTTGCACTAATAATTTGTATAAAGAAGAAAAAATTATTAATAATATAAGAGTTATTTTAGCAAAAGAAAGAGTTTTGTTTTAGTAGAAAAAAATGAAGTTCTATCAAGGAGTGGTAAACCTTCAAAGAGATAATTTCATAATTGGCATAAGAATGGACAAGGAACTGTGGGTTGACCGGTTTTCATTATATTTTGATCTTTTTTCTCATTTGATTTACATTGATAAACGAGTTCAACTTAGTAAAGTGTTGAATCCGTTGCTAGATCTAGTTGATTCCTTATCACGTTGCTAACCAATGCTAAATGGTACCAATCAGATGTAATTAAAACTAGTTTATTGGACCAAGGAATTTTCAATGTCATATATAAGATGACTAATACAGCTATGAATCTTGTTGTGAAGTTAGTAAATAAAGTAGTTTAGTTCGTATAAATGTACCGTTGTCTTGTTGATGGATTCTGCTATTTCTTCAATCATTTTTTTTTAATGTGGACACTCCCATAGAATGAAAGAAATTTGTAATTAAATTAATTAGTTTTATCTATTATATGAACACATGTTTTGTGTACAGAACTTTCTAGAAACCATTATTAAATAATAAAAATTGTTGATAAAACGTTTTGGCTTTTACTAATTTCACTAGAACTAAAATTAAAAATAAGGATCAATAGGGAATTAGTGCGTCCAAGAGAGAAAACAACTAACTACTACCTGCTAATTCATTTAATGAATCGAAACCGTATTTCATAAATGCAGTTTATATTTTCTAAATTTGATAAGATAGAATGATCCAGTAGTGTTCCAGACCACTGACCAAGGCACTAAGCGGACCAGACACTAAGCTAAGGCAACCACATTTATTCCAATAAAAATAAATGTTTGTTTGATTTGTTGGTCTTTAAATAGATATAAATACTTATCTATAATAACTTATCTAAATTAATTTAGTTTTCTAAATATAAAAGTAAGCCCGTTGCCACGGGCTCGTTTAGTTAAGATAGCTTTGTATCTTTGGAATGGATATAAATTATATCATATAAATAAATATTAATTCCTTTTTTTTTTGCAAAAAAGGAAATCCTGAAACAACTCAGATTGACTTTTATGGAATTTGCTTTTTAACGTTGATTGCAACAGCATGCTCTACGCTTAAAACCTCCTCCAGACTGCCGAGACGAACATAGGAAACGAGCCGAACATTGGTGTCTGCGCATGCCCAGCCCAATGTGCGTCTGCGTATCTTAGACAGTACATGCGCAGACACCAATGCTCGGCTCGTTTCCTATGTTCGGCAGTCTGGACGAGGTTTAGCTTGGCAATTACTGGTGTTAAAAAAATAAACAAGAAAGTGGATTATATATAAGTAAAAGTTAAAGATATAAATAGTCGAATATTTTGCACATAGTTACATTTAAAATATAAATAGCATAGAATAAGAATAATTGATAAAATATAAAATAAAATAGAATTGATTTAAATATAACCTTAAATAATTATAAAATTAACTTATAAGTAGCGAGGAGCGACGAGAACTTATTAAATAAACTTTGAGAGATTAGGAACATGTTTTACAATTAAGAATTATTTGAATGTGATGGTGATGTAACAGAGAAAAATACATTCCTTGCTGGGTCTTGAACACGAACCTTTGATGTTCGCGTCCAAATATATTTAATAAATATCTTCCGTATAATTAAGCACACTTGTGTACAAAGTATAGAAATAAGTTAAATATGAAAATAAAACTTATAAAAACATATCATGGCCATGGTGTCTCTCACTCCTTCTCTCCAGATTTGGGAAGGGATAAATTTTAATATCAATCAGTGTTACCAGTTTAAACTGGGGCTGTAGAGATGAATAACTCCTAAATAAAGAACTTCCAGGCTCTTCCAGTAATTAGGTTTTTTGCTGAATTAATCTCGGAGTTTTTAAGGGTTCAGCCAGGTCTGAACATGCAGTTATTATTATTTTATTTTATTTATTTATTTATTTTCTATTTTTTTTTTTTTTTCATAAGCTACAATGAGGTAGACCACCAACTAAATTTTAATCTATACTCTCAAGGATACAAAATTGACACTCCCTCCTCAGTGAAATTATGCATATATGAAATAATGTATGCATAATTTCTTAATGCATAAACAAAATTATGTAACAGAGTAATAAAAGTAAAAATATAAAAACTGCCTTAAAATAGTTTAAGAAGGAAATGAATTAATTTATTACATATATTTATGCATAATTTACATTAGACCAAAATAAATAACGAATCCTTTTTCTATTGNTGTCATATTTCCGTCAGATATTATTACTTTTATTATTATATTTAAAACTTAAAAATTAGTTAAAACTTAATAAACAATTTTTAAAACTGTTATCATCTTTTATTCAATATTGTGTTCTACTTACCACCATTTCATTGGTTCGTCACTTACTGTCATATTTCTGTCAGATATTATTACTTTTATTATTATATTTAAAACTTAAAAATTAGTTAACACTTAAAAATATATCTTGAAAAACTGTTAGCATCTTGCTAAAATTATGATTATTCTATAACACCATTTTGTTTTGAGGTAACCTCTTTTTCTTTTATCAAGTCTGCTTACCAGCATCCTCTTTGGCTGGAGTGGAATTCTCTAATCAACTTAATCGTTGCGCTTTGATGAATCTGATGATTCTCCACCCATGAAGTTCTCGTTTATGTCTAGTTCTTTATTGCTTATTTAAGGGGCCTTTCAAACCGAAGTAGCAAGTCGCAGGATGCATGCGTCCTGGTGGCAAGATGCATGCATCTTGAACACCGGACTGTATAACTGAACGAGAGCTTTCACACCGAAGTAGCAAGTCGCAGGATGCATGCGTCCTGGTGGCAAGATGCATGCATCTT
>KZ651053.1:1105685-1116542 GCA_001010745.2 Gerris buenoi | reverse complement strand
CATAATGTTTTACCTTGGGGTTCGATTAGTGGTGCTTGTCCAACTCCAGCTATAGATCTTGAGAACGGTGATACTTTAAGACCAAGCCTTCTGGCACACTGTCTGGTGATAAATGAATATTGACTACCAGAATCTATCACTAAACGTATAGGTTGATAACGTCCTTTGATATCTTGCATTAGGGCAACGGCTGTCCCTAATACAACAGTTGAGTTATTATCAGATAATGTTGATGTGTTGATGCTAGCTAGAATATTTGCAGGAGGTTGAGGTGTTGACGGGACTACTTCATTCGGTTTGGTAGATGATTTAGTTATGTGTAGAGTTGAATGATGGTGTGAACCACAGTCACAGCAGGTATTTTTTGATGAACATTCTCTTATTCGATGACTTGGATGTAAACAATTAAAACAAATGTTGTACTTCTTTACAAGGTTCCAACGCTCTTCAGGTTTAGATTTTTGATAGTTTGGACAATCTGATATTCTGTGAAGTTTCTTGCAGATAAGACAGGTAGGTAAACGATTAGGTTGATGATTGGTACTTGTATTAAGTGGTGACGAGGCTTGGAGATTATGGTAGTTTCTAGATGGACCTCTCTCTTGATGAGAGCTTCCTTCATTCTGTGACGTTGGTGGAGATTTAACAAAAAACGAGTTGTATTTGCCTTGGTAAGATTCCTTTAATTTATTGGGTTTAGCCTGATAATAATTAGGTGATGGATGAGATGACAATACTTTAATAACTTTTTCTTGGTGATTTTCACTTATCATAGTCATAGCCTGGTATCGGGTTTCAACAAATTTTATAAGTTCGGTAATAGATGGAAATTCTGTTTCAATATTCAAAGGCTTCACGAGTTGTCGGATCTAAGCAACGGATAGCAAGTTCAAATAGGATGAATTCCTTAGCATTCTCTATGCCGATATTGTTAAAGGCCTGGATATTTTCAGACATAACTAAATAAAAGTCTTTAAGAGATTTTACAGATGGTTTTCCTTGCATTGGTTTAAATTCTAAAATTTTAGATATGTGGAGAGAGGCTAGTTTTCTTTTGTTATCAAAATGTTTGGTAACAGTATCCCATGCTTGATAATAGTTGACCTCGGTCATTGGAATAGCTTTGATTAACGTCAAGGCAGATCCTGATAAAGAGCCGATCAGATAATGAAATTTTTCAATTTCAGGAATACTTAATTCATTATGAACCATTGACTGGTACATATCACGGAAAACTGTCCATACTGATAGAGTTCCATCAAACTTAGGTAGAGTGATTTTAGGTAATCGAGATCTTGATGGTAAATTACTGCTAATATTAAGGGAAGGCATTGTTGCAGAATGTTGACCTGATGTATTGGGTGCAACACTGAGTTCATAAATTGATCCACATTCATGATAGTAGCGTTTAACGTCCCTCATTNTAATAAAACAAATAATTCTCACAAATAACTCAAATAAAATGTAAAATAACTTACTTACAGATGTGCTCTTTTTACTCAATTAAAAGCTTTTTTAACTGTTTTTAACCTTATCACATATCAGTAACATCATTAATAAGCCAATAAATGTATACATTATAGATGATAAAACACATAATTGATTAAAAAATAATAATAAAGTAAAATAGCACTGATAAAACCCATTGGTACATTCAATATTGAGCCAGCTAAAAAACACAGCTAAAAACACACACTTTTTTACGTAAGTGACGTCACACTTCCCCGGCGTATTCTCCAGTGGTCAGGTCACCCTCTCTGATACATAATAACATATTAAACATATTAAAAAATATCAAGCTTTAAAACATGATTATAAAAATAAAGTATTTTCTTAAGTCCATCATTCTGATTTATTATAAACTATTGGTCTAAATTCTAAACTGTGTATTGTATTTATTGATCTTCGACATTTGGGATAAGTTGGATTTTAAAGGATGGTGAAAATACGAGTATATTAGGAGTAGAAATTTTAGACATTTAGAATGATTTATTCTTTCGTGTATGTTGACAAAACAAACTTGTCCTTGGTAATCAAATACATTTTTATTATTTTCTGTTATAATTTATCCAAATTTGACCTTGTATTCTCTCTCCCATCATTTTATTGTTTTTTTCTTTAATTCTCTCATTTACTTGAAAAGAACTAACTTTTTTTTTTCTTTTTTTTTTTTTAATCGTTCTCAACTGTTTAAATGCAATATCCCTAATAAAACAAAAATACACATATGCATAATTTAAAAGAAAATATATTATATCAATATTTGTAAAACGTCTGAGTAAGAAGATACATTAGTTTAAAAATAAACCTCCATCATATTTTAAAGTAATTGTCCATCTTAAATATTTCAGAAGTTTAATTTATTTTATTTTTTTTTTTTAATTTCACCTGAAAAAATAAAAGATCTAAATTAATCATGTATCAGTATTTTTCCGACCAAGAAAATAGAATGTGGAAAAATATGTAAGGTTTATTTTGATTGTAACCACATAATAAACACATCAAAATAAATTGTATTTAAAAATATGTGTGTATGCGTTTATAAAAATGTGTAATATGCGATGGTGGATGATCCGGTGTAAAAAAGAACGAATTACTCCATTTTTTCTCCACACGTTTCGACCCTTCTTAGATCTTCAGTGTGTTTATTTCTATAAATTCACAATAGTCAGTGCGTAAATTCAATACGTCTGGGGCGGAAAGTAGTATTTTGCACGCGAGTGTGGAGATTCCATCCGAGCGAGAGCGAGGGTATTAAAACCGTTTTCGCACGATTTGCGTGTATTTTATCTACGACTGTTGGATTTTAATAAATACAGAAATTAATATTTAATAAACTTCCTGCATGTAAGTTCGTACTTTTCTTTTAATAAGAATAACATTAATTCATTAGTTGTATTCTGTGCCAAATTAATTATTTCGGGAGGCGTATTATTCGTCATAATGACATAAATCAATCATTGTTTTTTCACTAAACACTCGATATTAACAGTTACTTTAATTAAACAAACATCATGTTTCGTCGGGAGGGGAATTATTAATATAAAACTAGAAGTGAAAATAAAACAATTCCAATTACCCAGACTGATGAATATTTAATTTTGAGGTTAGAGTTACAAACATTTACAAAAAATAAAATTAAAAGTGATAAATAACAAAATAATATTAATTGGAAGTTACAAAGCTTGTGGACTGTATTTATTAAGGATATTGAATAACAAATGATGGGAAATAATAAATATTTGTTCTTGAATAGAAAGTATAAAAGGATAGCTTAAACGATAAAAGTACAATACCAGGTAACTAGATGACGATATAGATATAAACTAGGATGGCAGAGATAGGATAATTCACAGATATGATACACAAATTGATTAACAGATAGATAATGTTTTAAGATATGAAAATATTAAAGATATTAAAGAAAAGATAGACAATCTAAATAATAAGGAATAAAAACATAAAGTGATGAGTAAGTGCTAGATGAGGTAATACAATAACAAAGCCTAGTCAGGTTTGACAACCATGCAAAAAAGAACATAAAATAAATAACTTAAATCTAAACAAAGATTAACTTAATCAAATTATGAAAATTATAAACATTGACAACTGATTATTTTTAACTAACTACTGGATTAAACACATCAAATTAATTTTGTTAAATGTAAACAAACTCGCCCAATCTTTTTTTACCGCACTAGGGCGGGATAAAAAGAGGAATTATGAGACGCACATGCGCAATGAAAACAAGTACGCAAAGAATCACTTTCTACGCATCTAAACAGAAATACAATGTTTATATTTCGTATCAATCGTAGAAAAAAATAATTTAGTCAGTTTGCATGATGTCTAATACACTCGTATTAAAGTAAACTTATACTATAAATTCATTCAACAATTCAAATAATACATTTTAGTATTAGTGTCGCAGCACGAGGATACAAAATTGTATACGACTCTGCATTTAATTTTAGCCTCTTTGCACTGCGAATTTGCCAAATCAGAAAATGTTTTTAAATTTAAACATATAGATTAATATGGAAAAGAAAATGTTTGTGATTGTGAGGGACAAAGTATAGAGAAGGGGGACAGTCACAACATTTACTTGTACTGGATAAGTCAGACCTAGTAGAACTTACTTGGACGTGGGAAACTTGGCTACACTTATGATATCACAACATTTTACACGAGACTAGGCTTATTTTTTTATAAATGTGTTTTTGTTGGGATATATGTATAAAAAGTTCATAAAAAATAGTCATAATTGGTGGAATATTGTAGAAAAAAATAAACATTTCGTAAACAAGAGGTTAGCCTTAGTCCTTTCACTGTTCTACAAGCTATGAGGTTTTTTCCAAACACCCACAGATTTCTGTCATAACTGAGTGAACAATCAACAGCAGCTTTTCAAACGTGTTAAGCTAATAAGTGAATCGAACTTGTTCTTATAAATATGGTAATATCAGTTTATTAATAAAGTATTTGCTTTATATCAAATGCAGAATGCAAATAATTATTCAGACAACAGTTGATTTTATTTTTTTTATTCCAGGTAATGAATTGTCGTTTTTTTTTTTTTTCTGATTACCTACGTTTATTTTTGAAAAAAAAAAAGTTTAATCATACAATATTATATTTTTAATACTCAGTAATACTTATTTATAAGATCATTTTAAAATGTATTATTTATTTTTTTATACTGAAGAACCCTCAATATACAATATTATATTTTTAATACTCAGTAATACTTATTTATTAGATAATTTTAAAATGTATCATTTATTTTTTTTTATATTGAACCCTCAATATTTTGCTTCCTTATTTAAGGTTTTTATTTTTAAATTAAATTTAGTTTAGGAAATTTTTTCTATATTTATTTTACATTCACACCTGTATATTACATTTGTTAGATTGATTATAACTTTACATTAATTGTGATTTTTACTTTTTTTATATTACTTTGCTTTGAAAGTTTTATCACACGTTTTCGTTATCCCAATTTTGAATTTTGATCCCAATCTTCTCCAAATTTTGCTCATAGAAACAACTAAGGTGAAGAATACAGAATCAAAAAAAAAAAAAAAAATAATAATAATAATGTTGAAAATATGTCATAGTATATTACTTTATTAAGTTGTGGTTAAGTATTAGAATTTATTATTTTTTGAATAATTAAGGGTTAATTATCTGAATTTATTTTATCGCGTCCCTTAAGGGAGTACGCAGGCCTGTTATTTATTTATGTACAATATTTTATAAGCTTATGTTTTAGTTTACTTAAGATTATAAAAATGTAACACTTGCTTTTTGTGAAACTAAGAAGTCAAAGAATTTAACAAGTATAACAAAGTAACATTATAATAAACACTTAATTGATAAGACTAGAGGGTGTAGAGGGGGTGACTAGAGTTGAAACAGCCCCTTCTAACTAGAAGGGGTGGGGGTTTACCATCGTTTGGCCAATGGTGCAGCTTCATCTCCCACACATCAAGAAATGGAACTAATAATGGGTAGAAATCATACAGCAATTTTACTGCCTTTACACTAAATCTGCCTTCTTGGACTAAAATAGACTTACTGGTAGGTATAAGGCGCTTGACTATTGATCCTAAGGAAGCAAGTTCGAAACCTGGTGAAGTCGCTGATGTTTTTACAGGTATACTCGAAAATTAGTTCTTCTTTTCTCCTGGTACTACGAGGGTCGCTACTGCCTATTATAAACTGCAAGGAAGAGTTTCTACCCCACTCTTTCCTTTGCAACGCTCATGCAAGGGGGAAGTTGACTATCTTCTCTAATTATTATCTCTGAGTTAACAAAAACATTAGAGATGCTTTCAGAATCTCTAACCAGATTTCCGGTGGTTTATTGTGGTTCGTGGCAGGCCTGATGATGCCTCTAAGGATGAATATGAATAGCCATAAAAATTGAGATGATATCATTTATGACAAAGGCCGTAAAGACCATTTATGAGAAATACGAGTATAAATGCTTTACAACTTTTATCTCTATTATTATTTATTTCTCCATGCACATGTCAAAGAACCACGTGCCAACTAATGTTTCCTCTTCAAGCCACTCTATTGCATATCATTTCGACACAGAATTCACACGAGATGAAGAAAAAAAGAAAAGAGAGCATCAAATTATCTGATGCAGGTTGTGATTATTCATGACATCTCTTTAGACTTAAGGCTATAAATATAAAAGAGTATAGTAAGTAAAGCGGTTGTTAAAGACTTACGTTAATATGCACAACGTGCCCTCAGGCATCTTACTATGTACCGTATTATGATACAAGGTTATCATACTCTAATCGGAGACACAGAAAAACAAACATTTCAATTACCAATCTTCATATGGACTTTATATATTTTTATACATTAGAACACTATACATTAACACTATACTATTTTATACAAAGAACATGATAACACTAGATAAATAAATGGATGCGTTGATGACAATTATTATTTAAACTTTGTTGGGGAGTTTAACTTTACCGAACGCTAGTTTTAAAATCTCAAAATCTAATTCTTGCACCATTGTACAATATACTTTTTTCTCTCTCTCTCTCTCTCTCTCTTTATCTCTCTCTCTCTCCCTCTCTCTCTTTATCTCTCTCACTCTCTCTCTCTCTCTCTCTCTCTCTTTATCTCTCTCTCTCTCCCTCTCTCTCTTTATCTCTCTCACTCTCTCTCTCTCTCTCTCTCTCTCTTTATCTCTCTCTCTCTCCCTCTCTCTCTTTATCTCTCTCACTCTCTCTCTCTCTCTCTCTCTCTCTTTATCTCTCTCTCTCTCCCTCTCTCTCTTTATCTCTCTCACTCTCTCTCTCTCTCTCTCTCTCTCTCTCTCTCTCTCTCTCTCTCTCTCTCTCTCTCTCTCTATATATATATATATATATATATAGCATGATCTATTGTTTGGTATAGATTTATATTCCTTTAAATGGTTACAGTTGTCGATTTAAAAGGTAAATAAAGAATAGATAAATGTCAAGTAATGAACTGAGAAAAAAACAATGTTATACAAGATATGGATACTAGAAAGTTCATCGAGCTTATCCTACTTATTAAGTAAGATAACTATTTAGTTTTAATATATTAATTGCGAAAAGAAGGTTTTTAACCTTGATGTAATGCTGTAAGTAGCTTAAAGCATGGGTTTTTCTGTTATTTTTATATAAACAGCACATAAATAAGTTTAAAATAATATAAGAAAAAAGCAGGATAAGAGTGGAGAGAAAAGCTAATATAACTTTTATTTATATAATGTTGGATTTAAGATCCTAGAAGGTATAACCTTGTAGAGATTGACACGCCTCCCTGAAAGCCTGGATTAACTAGATCACTTGGTACAGTTTAAACTATCCAACAGGATCCTTCCATTATGATTCAATTCTAGTTCTCCTCTCTTTGTAAAACTTGAGTCCAGTCAGTTGTTAGTCCAGTCCACAAGTCCTTGCGTTCCATACCAATTCACCAAAGTGTAATTACTTTCAAACAGGGGGCAAAATGCATCCCATCATACTATCTTAATTTCACGCTTAATTATTTTCACAGTACAAAATTATATTTGTCATGATTAGATAGAAGAAAACAATAGCATATTTAACTATAACACTCTTATAGTATTGAAGAATTAATTTTAAAATGTACTACTTGCATTATTAAGTGCATGTTCATTAATTTCTTTCATTACTTATACTTTCTTATACTGGATAGTTTGTCTTCTTTGCCAAACTTCATGGGTTTCATGGCTCAAATGAAACACAAATTGTCCTAGAAATATGGCTCAAATGAAACACAAATTGTCCTAGAAATATGGCTCAAATGAAACACAAATTGTCCTAGATATATGGCTCAAATGAAGCATAAATTATCCTAGAAATATGGCTCAAATGAAACACAAATTGTCTTATAAATATGGCTCAAATGAAACACAAATTGTCCTAGAAATATGGCTCAAATGAAACACAAATTGTCCTAGAAATATGGCTCAAATGAAACTCAAATTGTCCCAGAAATATTGGTCCTATAATAAATTGGGCATTTTTTTTTATACCTTTCTCGTTTGCGTATTATATAGAAAATAGAAAGTATTGTGGTGTTGATAGATTTTCATATTTAAGGTCTCTCTCTTGAGTCAAAAAAGGTTTTTTAAAAAAAAAAAAAAAAAAAAAAAAAAAGTAGTCTGTCAATCAGTATGGCTCATAGCTTCCTCGCGTCCTATTTCGTACACCTTAATGATTTTATGCTTTTACAACTAAGTTTTATTATTGTCAACTTTATTTAATTTTCCTCAGTTTTTTTAAAAAACTGTACTAATTTTTTTTTAATTTTTAACATGAATAGAAGTATCAATAAAACAGACAATTGAAATTAAAAATAAGATTAATACTTTTTAAGATATAACTGTAAATATATTTATGATTGTGTGAATGTGGAAGAGAAACAAATGAGCGCTGAAGGTTGAAACTTATATGGGACCAACGATAAGCTATCACAAAAATTGAAGGGAAATTGTTTTAAAGATATGTTGGTTCGCGAAAATTGAGCGACAGACCGAGATAACTGATAAGGAACCAAGAATGTTCCCTGATATCTGAAACGGATTCCTGTATTGAGTATTTGTAATCTGAGGCAAAGTATTTTCGATCTTTGGAACAATCACAAAGTCCGTAACCTTCGGTAAGCTCGGAAGCAAAATGGAAACACTGACTAAGTAAGACTTATTATTTGAGGCATCTAGGCTATGCTTTCTTTTTAATTCAAACACCTGCGTTTAGATTGAAAGCTTTGATTACAGTGACATTCGAAACAACATTCAAATTTCCATTCAAAATAGTCAGATTGAATATGAGTATTATTATAATTTTACTTTAAATCAAATGATAATTACTATTTACAACGGGAGACAGACAGAGAAAAATAGACTTCAGCACCAGGATTCGAACCACGGGCCTCCTTTATTTCCAGTAAAGACGCTCTAGCCGAATCTAATTTGATTTAAATTAAAATTTAAACGTCTCGTAGTATGAATACAACCAACAACAAATATTTAATTTATAATTTTACTTTTAAAATTCTAAAAGACATTTAAATTAAATAATACTAAGAAATAGTTTGCACCAGTTAACGAACGTTTTTTAATGTTATAGTCATATTCAGGTAAATAAAGATAATAGTATGCAATCAATGATATTTATTCATTATCCAATATCATTGATTATTTATCAATGATATTGGTTTATCTACATTTAGACATTATTATTTCAGCTTTAATTTGTTTGTTTTCCTTTACTGGTGAATAACAATGACAATTGTTTTTTCTTATTTTAATGGTAAATAAATTGATAAATACTTAGTAAAGCCTTCTTAAATCCTCTTTCACGTGCACCACAAACTAGTCCAGATATCATTAAAATTTAGCAACATTTATGTAATCAAATCGAATATCTAACATAACAAAATATCTTTTATATTATCTATCTTCCCGGTGGTGTTCATAAGTAATAATAAATGTTGGTTAAAGGTAAAAAATAAATATGACTTTAAAAACAACTGCATAAACCAATATGGATTTCGGAGATCCATGTTTTCTTTCTCATATCGGACATTGTTAGGTTTAGAACCTGGACTAAGTAAAGAATAACAGATGATGAGTACAGTTAAAATTGATTTTAAATGAACAAAGCCCGTATTTCTTAATCCTCTAGGTTTTTTTTATCACTAAAACAACATTACATTAGACTTAAGTGTGAACAAATTCTTTAATAAATACCTAGATGAATGGAAAGGCATTACAACTTGTAAGGAGATCATTGCTTCCAGTCTTCGTAGTGAAAGTAAAAAACTAACATTGTATATTCAGATAATATTGACATGAGAAACGAGAAATCTATATGTATTTAATGCTCTTTACTTTAATAAGTGAAACGAACTGGCATTTTGTAAAAGGCGAGCAAAAGAGTGATCCAGTTTTAGTAAGTTTAATGAGGTGAATGTCACCAGTGACTTACCTTGGCCAGGTTCAACGTTATAAGTCTGACTTATAAGCAACAGATTATTCCCGAAACATCTTCCCTTAATATCTCAAACTTCTGGATAAAACCTGAATAAATTTTAAATAATGCAATTGTTATATTTATAACAAAAATTACCTTTAAAAAATGTCTCAACCTTGGTTTCATTTAAACGTTTTATTATCTGAAGACAAAAACCAGTTTTATGAAAAATAAATTTAGTTTTTAAGAATTGCCTTCGTTTTCTTTAATTTTGAAATATATTTTTGTCTTATTCCTGGTACGGTTGGTTGTGCAGTGAGATATTTGATCAAGGTTTTCTTTGTACATTATGCATGATATTAATAATCGTGTGGGATTAATAACATTTAAAAACTAAGGTTTAAAGAAACATATTCAAGCAGAGAGTTAAGAATAACATAAGATCCATGGTTTTTAGCGAATTTCCATTGGAAAAAATTCGGTAATGGAGCCACCCTCATGGCGGGAGTTGGACCCGGGAATGTGGCCAAAATACGTTTCAAAGGCCCCTGATCACGAAAAAATAGGTCTTATAAAACTTTATATATATATGTATTTACGCCAGTTTGTATGCAGAGAAGAATTATTATTTGTAAAGTTTTGTTTTCATTTAGATAAGGTCGATAGGGCACTGAGGTAATGTCTCATCGGCCATCTCGCTTCAGTTGGCTTTTAGACTTGGTCTCTGATCTGCTTACCAATCCCAGCGTTGTATTAGACAGTTAGTGATAGATGAAGGATCCCTCTTTCCTTTAGCCTCCAAAACGCTGACTAGTCAGATGTATGTTGACGACATAGTTTCTGGAGCAAATTC
>KZ651053.1:1048562-1075473 GCA_001010745.2 Gerris buenoi | reverse complement strand
CCCCCCCACCCCCCCTTCCCATATCTTAACTGACTTAGAATGTGCTCCCCCCAAACCTAGCCGCTGGATACGCCACTGCCCCCTTATAAAAACAGAAGTGTGATATTGATATTCCTTTTTCGTACATTGGACTAAATATTACATAGTTTTAATAAACTTTTATATTCTAAAAATACATAGGGGAGTAACTATCTAATGAAGTAGCGAAAATTCGTACTGAGTTTTTTATCAGCGATCAATAATGAAGTCTCGATAATAATTTAGATAAAATCTAATGTGCAGAAACGTGGGAGTTCAATTGGTTATAAAAATGAAGATGTTATCGAATAGTTAAAATACATTTTTATTTAGATAGAAGGAAAAGTCTCTCCACGTAAGAAAATTAAAAAATATCCAAAGCCGATTTCGGCCTCTATAAGGCTTCAATGATAAAAAAAGCTTTGCCTTAACTCCGCTAAGTACAAATTATAATTAGTTACTTTTTTGTCTCTTTTCTAACTCCATAATGTATAAGTAGTTGGCATCGTATAGTTAGTAGTGTAATTTTATGATTTATAATAATTTAATGGAAAGCGTAACGAACTTCGTTCCTATCGGTGTCCCGCGGTACCACACGTATTTTTGATTTTATAGATTTCATATGTTATTTTTATACATATATTGTTTACTTGGTGCGTAGGCTACCGTGGGTAGACTCGTAATAAACAGCTTGGTCTTCCGGTGCAATCCGCGTCTCGAAGGGGATTCCACCGGAAAACCAAGCTGTTCATATATTGTTTGCTTATTAAAATTATAACTTTTAAACCAATAAAGATAGAAATGTATGGTTTGCGGCATTCAATATTGCATACATTTTCTTTAAGATATTGGACTTTTAAACATATTTTAGGCACAATTTACACTACTTACAATTTTTTGATAAAATTGTCGTGATTTTTAGTATGATAGTACGTCTATCCTTACTACTTCAGCTAAGTGCAAAGCGCATCAAAACTGGCGCATTTTATGTGCGTTATTATTAGGGAACTTTGGCCGCCCAGATAGCTTTGGTTATTATGGCGCCTACGTCTACAGACCAAATTGCGTCCAAATTAAGTACACTTTTTATGACACAAACAACAAAACAGTGCACACATGATTTTGTTTGTCAATGCTAAATATTGATCATGAATATGGAATAATACAGGTTTTTCTTAGGCAATGAGCTCAACTTACATGTGGTCCTTACCTCTTCATTGATTAATAAATAAACAAACAATAACATATCTTCAAAACCATATGTCTCATTCCTAAACACACTGTCTTGTGAATGAACGGATTTCTGTGTTGGGTTTTTTAGACATAAAAATGTTTCGTTCTTTGAAACGATCACATAGCTTCCTTACCTTTGGTAAGCCCGGAAGCAAAATTGTTATATCAAAATTATGTCGGATGTATTTTAATATGATGAAATTCATTAACTAATAACAGAGAATCAGTTGCAACTGGATAACGCCAAGGTTTCTAACCATCTCCCTTCTTTACAATTCTTACAAAATATACATTTAGGAGATAATATCATTTCTTAGGATATATATTCTTATAATTGTCCGATGTTCAATTATTCACTTATATTGGGTTAAAAGGGCTGTATTTAAAGACATCCCTGGACTAAATTCGTTCAATTATACACTTATTTTGGGTTGTTTTAAAGGACATCCTCTAGACTTAATTCATTCAAGGATTTGTTGGAACTTGAAACGATTCATCAACGATTATACTCGTATACCTGGAACACATTCATAATATGCTTTAAATATATTTTCTGTGTCAAATCATTAGCAGAATCAAGTAAACAACTTTAATTTATGAAGTATTAGTGTTAAGTATAAATTAGTAATAATCACAAAATTATGATAAATGGAAGTCTTATTTGCTTCCTACATTTCTGCAACCTATAACCTGATTTAAATTGGACTTTATTTCTACAGTTTCATCAAAAAGTATATACTTCGACAAATATTGTTGTATTATTGAAGTGCAATATTTATTAAACAAAATGTTTACTTTCTTATATATTGCTCCCGAGTTCACTAAAGATAATGGGAGCATTCAAATTATTCTAAAGCTTACAGGAGCTATGTGATCGCTCTGCTGAACAAAACTGTTTTGTGCCTCAGTTTATCAAAAATTTCTACGTAGAAATCAGTTTCAGACTCACGGAACATTTTTGGTTCCGTTTCAGTCTGATGGTCTTTCACTTTGTCTGTCTGTCGCATAATTTGTACGAACTAACTTTCTTAAAAACTGCTTGTCTGATTTTAATGAAATTTAATTTATGGGTCATAATTCATTACTGGTCCCATAAAAGTTTAACCTCCTGCCTCTATTTGTGTCTTTTTCACAAGTGCACTAATGTTCATTTATTTATACTTATATCTTCAAAATTAGCTATCCAATGTTGAAGAAATTTAGACTATTTGTCAAAAGTAGCCTACAGATAGTCTCTTGTTAATGCTAATCCTTTGCGCACAGTAATATTGCATAAAATTGAATGTAACCCCACTCGGAATCGATACAGATCCAAATCTCATGTTTTCAATAATATGTTCAATAATTGGAAACGAGGAAAGCAGGAGGAATTGGCTGAATATTTAAATAAGAAATTAAAATGTTTATAAAAGTGGGATATGCCAAGATGAAATAAAATATGTACGTGGATATTCGTGATTAACATATTATTTAATTACTTTAAATTAAGTTAACATAGAAGGAAAGTATTTTTTTGCCATAAAAATTCAATTTGGAGATTTCGATAGATTTATATGTTTCAAGGTTATCTGAGTCAAAGAAATTGGTTTAAAATACATATCTATCGTCAGTGGTCTGTACAAAATCGCTGACCCAAAACTACTCAACATGTCATGGAAAAATCACAATCAATAAAATAAATCTAAAAGTTTTGACCATAAAAGTTTGACCAAATAACTTTGAAATAAAAACAAAAAATTCCCACAAATCGGTTTTGAGGATTATGAATTGGTGCATTTATTACTACGTTTTTATTAACTTGGTTTCTTGTTTGTCCGGTACAAATCTGGCAATCGATTTCTAACTAACTTCCCGAATAGCTAGACATTTGAAACTTTTAGCATAGCTCAGAACACGTTGACAATGCATTATTTTAATACTTTTAGCCATCTTTCAGCAAATTGTGCTGTATGGAAAGTTAGTTCGGAAAAAATCCGCAAGTTATTTTATTTGTTTTGATATGTCCCATATTTACAAATCTTTATTTTGACAGGTTTCAAATATATGACAGAAAATTTAAAAACGTAGTATATAAATAGTTATTTACGCAACAAGGGAGAGAAGTATGTTTTCCGGCTCGAGGTTAAGTTTTCTTAACATCATTAGATCCCGAGGCTTGCCGAGGGAGATAACTGTAGCATTAGCTCTCGAGGCTTGCCGAGAGAGATAATCCCGAGAGTAGAAATACTTCGATCCATGTTGCGTATTAAATTTTATCTACGACTAGTGCACCATGGGTAATAGCTATTAAGTTTGTAAATATAAAAGTTTTACCTACAAATTCACGCAATTTAAACACCTTAAACTGATATTTAGTTACTTGATTTATTAAAATAACAGTTCTTATACTAAATATATACGTTTTAATTTAATTACGTTTAGTTTGTTTCTAATATAAAGACTTTGTATGATAACCTAAAGTAACCTTTCCGAAAAAAAGTAAACAAAACAGCTAAAAAAAAAACAACATAATACTTAAAATTTACCTAAAAATACCTAAGTAATAAGTTGGTATGACTGATTTTTTACTCCCAAGGGAGGGAAGTAACACTTCCCTCCCTGTTATTAGCAATGTAAAGTCTACTTACAGTGCTCGTCGTGGATAAAAGTTATTTTTATCTTGCAATTATATATTAATGAGATCATTTAATTCACTTCTGGGAATAAAATATTCAAACATGGATAATTTTTTGGGCTGAGATGAGACGAAATTTTCTTTCATGCAAAAAGCAACATGAAAAAAATCGTCATGAAAAATGTGACACTCGTACCTAGTTATTGTAGAAATAGTACCAGGATTTTTAAAGCTCACAGGAACGTAACTTTGTTTTCACCTTTTAGTACTTCATTTCGAGAATAGGAGCGCTGAGGTAAATATTTTTTAAACTTTATATAAAATTATATCAGATCTCCTTGCGGATCAAACCGAATTTCTTTTACTGTTTACCAAAGTAATTGTACTTAAAGATGAGGAAATACAAAGGTGACTTAAAAATGTATTATGGAAAAGAAGACTGTAGAATTGTGAATACAAAAATATAAAAATGTAAATGAGAAAGTTGGTATATATTGTCTTGAACCATTATTTGTATTGAAAAAGTGGAAAGGATAATTAACTAATATTTAAACACTATACGGGATATAGTCTAACCATATAGCAGTGAAAGGAATTAAGTCAGTTTATTTACATAGAATTAAGAAATAAAGCCCATATAAAGACAATGTTCCGACATAAACTGTAGTCGACTTATTAAGACTTAGTTTTCAATGGAAATGTTCTCTATATTATTGTGTAGGATAATACAAGTCAACAAGGCACTCACCTCGGGTTCATAATATCTATTTATATACCCCCTGCAAACTTGATTTATTGTCAACTATACCCATTTATTTTTCCATAAGGCTACTGCTGCCCACAACCTAGCAGTAAAGCTGGCATAGCAGAAATGTTGTGAATGTCATAAGTTAGATTAACTCGTTAGAAAGTATGTTATATTATTTAGATGTAAGGGAAATACATTTTAACAATAACATATTTTTAGCTCAAGGATATAAAAATTTAAGTACTTTTATTTATCGAGATAACAGCTGTCTCAAAAGTTTTAAAATATTTTAACTAAAGGTTTAAATAGGAGGGATTTAATTTTTTGAACTTCTAGAATATTATAGTAGGCTGGATGGTTTTTTGGGAATGAAATCCTTCAAGTGATAATATGTTCTTCTTTCATCAGAGCTTTCGCCAAAGGAACCTGAGCTTCTTTAACCATCAGATCACTGAAGAAGCTTAGGTTCTCTGAGCGAAAGCTTTGATGAAATAAAAATATATATTACTTCGAAAGACTTTCATTCCAAATAAACTTTCAGCCTACTATAAAGATTTAAAGGTAAAAAAAAAAATTACCTCAAAATTTTCTCACATTAAAGCTTAGTTTAAACCCTATAATATCTTATTTTATCTACGATTGATACGTAATATAAACATTACATCTCTGTTTAGATTCGTAAAAATTCTTTACACACCTATATTAATTGCGCATGCGTGTCTCATTGTTTTGAACAATT
Organism: Gerris buenoi; assembly: GCA_001010745.2. NCBI lineage: Eukaryota > Metazoa > Arthropoda > Insecta > Hemiptera > Gerridae > Gerris > Gerris buenoi. The sequence continues at coordinate 1,070,121 of KZ651053.1, read as the reverse complement.
CCTCTTTTTTTCCACTCTAGTGACGTAAAGAAGAAGAATTCCTCTTTTTTCCTCTCTAGTGACGTAAAGAAGAAGAATTGTCAACTTTACACACGATTGGCGAGTTTGTTTACATTTAACATAACTACAGTCTATAAGATTAGAGTTGGCACAATCGAAGGCGGGAAACAACAAACGAGGAGGTAGTTTTGGGGTTATAAAAAGGGAAAATCGGTGTTGCCATGTTATATTTTTTTTGTGGAACAGGGGTAGAGTAGAGCATTTTTTTCTGAAGTTGTATTCAACATGGGGGACCAATAAAATCGTTTCCCTCAAAATTTGCCCGTCTTTTGATTGTGCCAACTTTAATCTTATAGACTGTAATTTGATGTTTATTTAATAAAAGTAACTGTTTGTGAGTTTTTTTTGTGAAAATCAATGAGTGATTTAAGTGATAATGAAGAATATGAGGAGAATAATACGTCTTCCGAAATAATTAATTCGGCACAAAATACAACTAACGAATTGATGTCATCTTTATCAAAAGAGAAATACTGAAATACGAGCTTACATACAGGAAGTTTATTATTTTTTTCTGCATTTATTATTAAAATCTAACAATCGTAGATAAAGTACGGTACGCAACTCGTGCGAAAATGGCATTTTGCATTGCTCGTGTGGTTTTTACTACCCTCGCTGTCGCTCGGGTGTAAACTCCACGCTCGCATGCAAAATGCTACTTTCCACACTCGACGCGTAATGTACTATTATCACTTTAATAATAACCTTATTTAAAAAGTGTTTAACTGGTGGTTTTTACCATCAATATCTTCTGATATGGATAAATTCTGATTTAAATAGACAGTATTTAATAAAAGTTTTGGAATTAAAAAAAAAATGAAACAATAATTTAAACTAATCATACAAATTTTTAAACAAAATTAAACTTTGGAATTGCTCTAAACAGTGTGATATAACTTATTTTCCTTCTTTCTGAGCTTATTTCGCCATTTGGGTCAAACAAGATTAGCTCATCAGATTTAAAATATTTTTTTTCCCAAAGAGCAGTAAGCAAAGCTATAGTAAAAATTACAAGCTACTATAAAAATCTGATATTTAGGATACCGCTATTTAAAATGCCACCTCAAAACTATCGAGGTTTGCTGGAAAATTGGTTCGAAGTCTTGATAAGGTTCCACCTTTTGCAGAATATAAGTTATGGGGAAACTATACCCATATGAACTATATGGTCCATGTAAAAAGCATGTATTGTTCTGTTCTTATTTCATTCTACTTCTCGGTGGTAGAGGGAGTTCAAAGACGCCACCAGTTCTTCCTATCAGAAACCACTGGTTTCGCATTTCTAGGGGCAATGCCCCGTTTACTTCCGTTTAAGGAAAGCCGGTTCCAGGGAGTCTAGCCAAGTCATTCTCAGATGCTCTGGAGGCCGCCTTCCCTCGCTCTTCGATTCCATCACTTCCTTAGGGATTATATGGTCCTCCATCCTGACCACGTGGCCCAAACAGCGCAGGGTATGTATCTAGCCTATTTGATAGAGGCTTTGTTTGGAACCTCCTCAAGTTGGACTGGTCATTCAGATCTTGCTCGCAATTCGTGTCCATCTCAGGTCGCATCTCCTAATCACATTTGTCATAATGATACATTGCATTAAGGTAGAAATAATTTCCACAAAATCTTTGATGATCCACGTTGTTCTAAAATTTACTAAAAATCAAGAAGAGAAATAATTTTAACTTCTAAAGCTATATTCATTTTAATTTAAATAAATTAAATCATTAATTAAAAACACACTCCCTATCATTTTTAAAATACACGATTAAATTTATAATATTTATTATTCTCGAGTGCATATGAAACTAGACACCCAAAGATACAATAAGTGACAAGACAATGGAATGTTATACTTATTATCACAGGGCATGTGAATATTAATCAAGACAACCAAACAGATTCCTACAGTGAACTGGAAATGTCTGGATGAGAAACTGGAAGAGTTCCTACGCAGATGTCTAGAAAGACATCTAAATCAGAAAGCTTAGAACCTGTCTATTTTACTTACTATACGCAGATGTTTACAATATCTAAATTAGTAAGCTGAGAAACTGACTATTTTACTTACTATACGCAGATGTTTACAGAACCTAAAATGAACCGCGCCAAAGCTCTTATTTGTCATATTTTTTTTTTTTCGTGATGGGAAATTTCGACTGACCCAAACCCAAAATAAATCCTTGTCAAAATACATTTTATTCCCCTAAAGTGAATTAAATTATGTTATTGCTTTATAAATGCTTTTCTAGTTCATAATCATCAGAACCGTTTTTTTTTAGGGTTTTCTCTTCAAAATATTTCAAAGTTTAATTTTCGAGGCAACACTCTAAAATTTTAGTGCATTTTTATGATATGTTGTGGAGTTTTAGCTCAACGAATTTGCGCAGACCACTGACGATGATATATTTTTAAAACCACTTTCTTGTACTCTGATAACCTTAAAACATATACATTTATAGAAATCTCCCAATTGAATTTTCATTCCAACAAAATACTTCCTTTTTATATGAATTTAATTAAATATTTTAATCACGCTTATCCCACATTTATAAACATTTTACTTTCTTGTTTAAATAGTCTGCTAATTCCTCCTCTCTTCCTCGTGTCCGATCATTGAACGAATGGTTACATGAGATTTGGATCTGTATCGAATCCCAGAGTGGGTCACATTAATTTTTATGCAATATTAAATGTGCATAGACGGTTAGCATTAACAAGAGACTCTCAAGAGATCTGTAGGCAACTTTTGATAGTAGTCTAAATTTCTTCAACATCGGATAGCTAATTCTGAAGATATAGGTTTAAATAAATGTACATTAGTACACTTGAGAAAAAGTGCACTTGTTCAACGCCATATTTGTTTTAACAGAAGATTAAACTTTTATGGAGCTAGTAATGAATTATGACCCGTTAAATCAAATTTCATTAAAATCAGAAGATTAAACTTTTATGGAGCTAGTAATGAATTATGACCCGTTAAATCAAATTTCATTAAAATCAGAAGATTAAACTTTTATGGAGTTAGTAATGAATTATGACCCATTAAATCAAATTTCATTAAAATCAGAAGATTAGTTTTTAAGATTAAGTTGATTCGTCAAAATTGAGCGACAAACAGACAGCGTGAAAAAGCGTCAGTCTGACACGGAACCAATAATGTTTCTTGAGTCTGAATCGTTTTAAGTTCCAAAAAATCCTTGAATGAATTAAGTCTAGAGGATGTCCTTTAAAACAACCCTAAATAAGTGTATAATTGAATGAATTAAGTCTAGAGGATGTCCTTTAAAACAACCCTAAATAAGTGTATAATTGAATGAATTAAGTCTAGAGGATGTCCTTTAAAACAACCCTAAATAAGTGTATAATTGAATGAATTAAGTCTAGAGGATGTCCTTTAAAACAAACCTAAATAAGTGTATAATTCCAGGGATGTCTTTAAATACAGCCCTTTTAACCCAATATAAGTGAATAATTGAACATCGCGCAATTATAAGAAATGATATCTATCTTTTTAAAAATAAATTGGTTCGCACAAATTGAGCGACTGAGAGACAGACACGGAACTAAAAATGTCCCCTGATATCTGAAAGAGATTTCTGGTTGGGAATTTAATAAATCACAGGCCTAAACAATTTTTGTTCTTCAGAAAGATCAGCTAGCTTCCGTTACCTTCGGTAAAATCGGAAGCAAAGAATAGAGAAGATTAACAATATAAAAAAGTGAACGGAATGTTCTTCCCCTTATAATGAAAGAAGTGTGATGTTCGTTTGTCCCAAAGTACATCACACTTAACATAGGGGAGTAATAATCTAAAGAAGTGCCGCAAATGTTTTACTTTTCAATCAAGAAGTGTTAGAAAAGCTAAATTTTCAGCTGATTTAATATACGAAATTTCTTGTTTATCCCTATAAATTTTTATTTAAATCAAATTATAATTACTATTTACAAGGGGAGACAGACAGAGAAAAATAGACTTCAGCGCCGGGACTCGAACCACGGTCCTCCCCATATTTCCAGTACAGGTGCTCTAGCCAAACGGAACGTTTAAATTAAAATTTAAACTTTCCGTAGTATGGATACTACCAAAAACTTAAAGATTGAAATTATAAATTTTATTAAATAAAAACAAAAATAATTGATTGTTTCCTAAGTTTTATATTAGGATCGGGTTAACATTTAACATTTAATCCGGCAATTTTCACAATACTGTGGGTTTTCCTTATAATAAAATAACGTGAGTAATTTAATAAATAGTTTCCTTAAATAGAGTCTCTTTAGAAGAAATTATATCTACCTAGTTTTCTTATAAGCTTCCTTCGTGAAATTTATACAATTAAAACACTGTTTGCCAAGTTTATAAATTAATTGAGAAATTATTTAAGTTAAGAAATCCATTACTTGTTTCCTAGTTCAATCACCTATGGTCATCTTTAGCGTAATAAATAATAAGCGAACGTGTCATGACTCGCGTACAAGTTCATACCTGCATTGAATTGATTCAAGTTCATTCACATTTGTAATAGATTGTTATAATTTCCATCCTGAATTAACACTTAAGAACTTGCATTGTGTTCTTATGGGTACATGATAATTATCAGCTACAGCTGTCATATAATCTGCAATCGACAAATATGACCAATAAAACTAAAACTAAAAAAAATATTTTTTGAAATAGATCTTTGAAATGATTTTTAATTAACACTCCTTTATTTTGTTACATAAGGGATCTTGCTCAAGGTCAGATTCCCGATTAATTGTTCCTGTAACATTGTTTCAGTTTTGTTCCAAAGATTCGCGATGATATCATATTATGTTCAATTATTAACTTATTAAACTTTAAGTTAAAGAATTTAAAATATTATTCTTTTGTATAATAGTTGTAGTATTCTAATTTTTATTAATTTTTGATGTTAACTGCAAAGGTTAAATACAAAATGCAACATTTTATAAGCTAAACATTAATTAGGCAGTTAAAGATTAGAAATAGAAATTATTTAATTAATTTAGATATCTTTGTAAACGGAATTAAAAATCTCAAAAAAATGAAATTTCTCATTAACAATCTGTATAGTGTAGTATATTGTTATCAGTCAGTAGATGTGCTACAATCAAAATATTAAAAAAAAAAAAACGGGGGAAAATTGAATAGATCAGACAAAAATAAGTAGAAACAGCATAAAATCATTAGATTCATGGGCGTCGTCAGCATTAAAATATTGGGGGGGACACAATGTGGGAGGGGGGTCCGGGGGCCCTCCCCCGGAAAATTTTGAAAATAGGACCTCCTAAAACAGCGTTTTTATGCATCTCTAAGGTGAAATTTGATTTTAATACTTTNGTTCTTATGGGTACATGATAATTATCAGCTACAGCTGTCATATAATCTGCAATCGACAAATATGACCAATAAAACTAAAACTAAAAAAAATATTTTTTGAAATAGATCTTTGAAATGATTTTTAATTAACACTCCTTTATTTTGTTACATAAGGGATCTTGCTCAAGGTCAGATTCCCGATTAATTGTTCCTGTAACATTGTTTCAGTTTTGTTCCAAAGATTCGCGATGATATCATATTATGTTCAATTATTAACTTATTAAACTTTAAGTTAAAGAATTTAAAATATTATTCTTTTGTATAATAGTTGTAGTATTCTAATTTTTATTAATTTTTGATGTTAACTGCAAAGGTTAAATACAAAATGCAACATTTTATAAGCTAAACATTAATTAGGCAGTTAAAGATTAGAAATAGAAATTATTTAATTAATTTAGATATCTTTGTAAACGGAATTAAAAATCTCAAAAAAATGAAATTTCTCATTAACAATCTGTATAGTGTAGTATATTGTTATCAGTCAGTAGATGTGCTACAATCAAAATATTAAAAAAAAAAAAACGGGGGAAAATTGAATAGATCAGACAAAAATAAGTAGAAACAGCATAAAATCATTAGATTATTCACAATAGGACGCGAGGAAGCTAAGAGGCGAACTAATCGGCAGGTTTTTTTTTATATGGGAGTAACAGCCTAAAGAAGTGCCACATTTGCGACTATATTGATGGTGGACCAAATAAAGAGGTAAAAATTGCCCATATAAAACATTAAATTTTGTTGTATTTTGACAAGATTTGATTTTAGATATTTATACCACGTTAGTTGGTCATCGAGATCACCACATTAAGATTGTAAGGTCACGGGTTCGATCCTGCGCCTATAGATACTTTGTTTTACATGGCTCAGTATTGATCACACCAAAGTTGATATGGCGTGGCGGTACAATGGTGTGTAAAGTGGTTGAAATCCATATGGGGGTTAGTGAACAAGGGCTCAAATAAGCGGTGTAATTGCTAAGTGGTTCGTTCTCCCTATTCTACAAATTGCACTAATGTTTGGTAGGTACATATTTTGGTAAGTTTAAACCTTAACTCATTCAAATCTCTTTCGAGGTTCAAGATGTAGAATTAATGGGAAAAAAACTAGATAAATAATGATAAAAAAAAAAAAGTAGAATACATAGTCATGTTATGACGAATCCTTAATGTCAATCCATTAGCTTGAACAAAAGGGTCATCCTCAACATTCTACTGCTAGCTATTTTTAGAAAAAATTGGTCGAAACAGGTCTATACTTAACATTAAATATTTTGCTTCCTAAATCCCAACTTAGCGAAACATTGTGATCATTGTAAAGTGTGAAATTGTTTTGTACATCTCTAAATTCAAAATGACCTAGACAGAAATGAGTTTAAGACATTAAAGTACATTTTAAGTCCATCAACATATTTTCTACAAATCATTATTATATCTTAACACCATCTGCTTGTCCGATTTAATTAAAATATGGATGATACCCTAAATTAATTCTCAGAAGGTCACATGTTTATTTCCTAATTATCATATTAATTAATTCTCTGCAATCATAACTTGCTCTCTCACATGGGGGAATCAAACCTGACTTCTCACCTTTGCAATTATCGCTATTATCTTAAGAAACTAGATTTTTCCAAGGAAAACTACTAATATGATAACTTACTTTACAGGACTCCACCTAACAGCTGCCCGCTCGTTATTCCTAAATTCCACCCTCAGTGATCATCCCAGTTACCGTGCAGCAGGTTCCACCTCCTCATTGATCTTACGATGCCTCCCCTCCAGGTCGTTCTGGAATGGCCTTTCTTCCTGCCGGGTGGCGACAACTCTTCACAGCCAACGCTCCTCTCCCATACTCTTCACAGCCAACGCTCCTCTCCAATCCTTTTCACATTACCGTTCCAAAGGAGTGCTTGCTCCTAAATCCTTCATTTCACCGCCTTTTCCGCTTCCATTTGCCACCAAATTTCCTCATTCATCTAACTTTCCAACCTGGATTTTCATGCATTCATTTTAAGTCCTTCATCCACATTACCAATTCGGTCCTTCTGGCGTTCCATCAGTCCACACTTTCGCTTCTTTGGTTAAAACACTCTTAAGAATGGTGGTGACTCTGACTCCAAGCCAACGCTTGACTCCAAAGAATGGACTCAAGGGACCTTTGGATGAATAACTAAAACATACTGCCAATTAGTGTGGCACATAAATTCCTCGCATCCTACCACGTACTTTATTGATTCGATGCTTTTACATTTTTATATTCTAATTTATATCATTGTATCCCCCGTTTTTTTAATCTGTCAAAATTGTTTTGATTTTTTTTTTATCTGAATCAAAGTATCAATTTAGCAAGAGATTAAGAGCGCAGACGATTGCAATTATTCTGTTGCTATCTGCTGCGATCTACATTTGACAAACCATCCAATTTCATAAAAATAAGATGAGTACTTTTGAAGATATAGGTGTAAATAAATGTATGTGTGTGCGCATGTTAAAGAGAAACAAATAGGCGCAAAAGGTTAAATCTTTTTAGGACCAACAATGTGCCAATTTTGGAAATATTAAAGAAATTAATATTTATAAATTTCTGTTTTTGTAGAGGAGAACCCTGCTGGTAATATGGACCCCCTAAGTTTTTGATACTTATTAAAGCTGAAATCTAGTGAAACCTAGAAAAACTTATCGAGACACTTCCTTGGATAGCGCGTGGCCTGTTTCAGTTCTACCGTAGCTCGTGGCGGAGTGACGTGGTTTGTTTTCTAAAAAGCTGTTTTTAAAAACTTTTTGGAAAGTAAGAGAATTTGCTATTACAAACTTTTTAATTGTTGCTACCATGTTTCAGGGATGCATTTATGTAGTGGGATAGACCTTTCAACAATTTTGAAGAAAAAAAAAATGATAATCAACCAATTTATGTATCATGAGAATTTTTGCAAATAAAAAAGACGTTTGTGGGTAATATGGAACCCTACTACATTATACCCACAGAATATTTTTTTTATCAAATTGTCTAATGATTATATGATAAATCAAGTAAGTTTGTCCAAGAAAAATATAATTAAGGAGAAATGTGGGTCCAGTGTGTAATATGTAGCTCATGTACACACAATGAATGTTCCAGGACATTCATTCATGTGATTTCTGCGAATTAAATTATTTTATGTTAATTTTAATTTAAATTTCACAATTTAGATAATTTTTAGATACTTTGTACACATTTTTTTTAAAAAATAAATTTTGTTTTACGGGTAGAAATGTGATTTTTTTAAATGAGAGAAGGGGTGCCATATTACCCACCCCCTTTCTCCGCATCCCAATTTTGGCATTTTTCACTTAAATTGTAACAGCTGAAAAAATAGGTAAGATAGATGGGTAAGAGCTTTAGGGTGACTACCTGGGATGTCAGCAACCACATATAGTGCTAATGTATGACTTTATCACTTTTAGGGAAGTCGCAGCAGTTAAAAAACAAAGTGGGGTTCCATATTACCACCTTCTCCTCTATTATCTTTCAAAAATTGCAATGGCCTACGTTATGTCAAAATAATGAGAGAGGTAACGTGGGTGTTTCCTTTTCCTACCATCCAAAATTCATTAAAATCGGACGAGTAGTTATTAAGATACGTTGGTTCGCAAAAATTGAGTGACAGACAGACCGACAGACACGGAACCAAACATTTTTCCTGATGTCTGAAACGGATTTAGAATTTTTAAAATCGGAGAGATGAAATATTTTCATTTTTAGAACACTCATAGCTTCCGTTACCTTCGGTAAGCTCAAAAGCTAAAATCTATTTATATATATTTTTTTCAAATATTTTTTCTTTATACACATACTACGTATTAGAATTTAGATAATTTTAGATATTACAAACTCGATAAATGCAAGAGCAGACAGACAGATATCAAAATATTTGTTTTGTTAATCACTCAAAAGTAACATAACATAAAATAATAATAAAATATGGAGAATCTAAAAGTATTCAAAAAAGTAATAACCAGTTATCAAGGTAATCAAGCACATAATAATTAATATTAAAAATTGATTTACATTTGTTACAATAATAATATTAGAACAATTTCTTGATGCTTCAATAATATTTACAGGTTGAGCAAATATTTATCTTCGTTGTTGTTACATCTGCACACAACCCTAGAAGAATGCTTTCAAGGAAATACCGACATAACTTGACCAGACATATTTGGAATAGGCGCAGAAAAAGAAAAAAAAAGTAGTTGATGGAATAGAACTTCGAAACTGGTTTTCAGTTTCGAGACATTCCTATACGTAATTTTGATCTGACGCAAAGATACACTACTTATCTATTAAAGCTAGTTTATCAACTGTATACTATCAACTCAGACTTACTTTAGAAAAAAAGAAGGGAAAATGCAAGAAAAATGAGACAGACGCGAAAACAAAAATGTTTTTGGATGTCTTATAGAATTTTTTAATTTGAACGCATAAAAAAAAGTCTTAGTGTGTACCAATTAGTGTGGCACATAGCTTCTTCACGTCCAATTTTGTATACTTTCATGGTTTTATTTTTTAAATACCTAATTTGCTTCCGAGCTTACCGAAGGTACCGGAAGCTAAGTGATCGTTCTAAAGAACGAAAAATTTGTAGGTTTCCTATTTCAAAAATGCCAAGACAGAAATCCATTGCAGACATCAGGGGTCATTTTTTGTCGCGTTGGTCTGTCGTTCGATTTTTGCCAACATATCTTAAAACCTACACGTCTAATTTTAATTATTAATGAAATTTGGGTGGTAGGTCATGAGTAGCCCATTGTTGGTCCCAAATTAGGTCCAACCCTCTGCGCTCATTTGTTTCTCTTTCAAATGGTCACAAACATACATTTATTTACGCACTATAGCTTCAACAGTACTTATCTGATTTTTATATGAAAATTTCATAGTTTATCGAAAACTGTTTCGGACCGCCATATTTATTTTTTTATTTTTTCTTTATTAGACCAAAAATTACCATATGACCAAATTATGACCAAATTATTTATTTAATTTAAGAACGCTGTTGCTTAAAATATGTATTAATTTCATATGACATCTTTTCAACCCTCATAAATCAACCCCTACTGAAGCATAATTAAAAATTAAGAAAATTACCCAAAAAATTGATTTCTTGACTGAGTTCTTAAATTTTTAAATTTAACTGCCTAAAATATTATCAATTTCATTGTTTAGCAAATTTTCATTCCTTAAAAACCACCCCTTACAACACTGAAATTCCTAAAAACTACTGTAATAGATATAAATAAGAAAAAAAGTAAAATTGAACGAAATAAAACAAAAATTGTTACCACTTTTAATAGCACAAAATAATAGCTTCTTTAATAGCAAAAACAAAAAATGACTGCAATTAAATTCAAATGGAAGGTTAATTAGATGTATGATTAAAAACAATAATAAATAAAGTCCAAAAGCAGTGTCGCCAAGCTGATTTCAACAACTTTACTACATTAGCCTAACTACTTAACTACTATCTAATTTCCATGAAATAATTAAGTTGGCAATCCTTCTTTTTCTGCCTACTTTTACTTTTTCTCCTGATCAATCATTTAGAAGACAAATGGGTTGGAGGGGTGAAATTATTTTTTTTCCTGTAGTTAAATTTCTGACTCAGCTTCTTCATTTTAGCAAGTTAATTCATGAGTCTTTCCGATACCCCGGTACCATTTGTACCCAAAGAATTAAATGTGCACGACACGAATTAATTCATTCTCTTGTTTCTGACATCAACTAAAGCACCTATACCAATATTCATTCATATCGGATCAAAATGTTTGATACAAAAAATTAACAACCATTTTTTCCTGTTTTCCCATTTTATCCCCCTCTTAAATAAAAATATGACAAAAGTGTTATAACAACAATTACTGTGCTCTTAAAGAGCTTTCCAACAACATTCATCATGAAGGGTTTCTACTATTTTGACTATTGTACCCCGTACTTCCGCCACGCCGTGCCGTCTGGGTGCTCCCAAAAAGTTGGGGTTAATCTTTTCTAATGTGTCCCATGTGATCCACAAAAAAAAATCAGCCTAGATTTTTCCGTAGACAGCCTTTTATCACGACAATTTTTAAATTTTCGAATTTTACGAAAAAATTATATTTGGTTTTTTAAGCATAGCTCCTTCATTTTTAATGATAAAAATTTCATCCGACATAGATTTGGTAGGGGTTTTCAAAAGCTACAAGGCTATGTAAATGAAATCCCTTTAAATCCCTTAGTTTTAAAATAGGGTGAGTTTAAAGGGCTCGAATAAGGTGGTGCTCACTCGTAAATTGAGGTTTTACACGGCCATATCTCGCCAATTTTTGATTGTAAAGAAAATCTAATTGATGGAAAATCTTTGCAATTAAAAAAGCTACAATTTAACTCTCTAGCTTTTTTTCGTATCTTCAGTATTTCTGGAGTTATTTTGAAGAAAAGAGCATTTTTTACGAAATCGCAAAAAATCGTTTTTCACTTTAAAGTCCCATTTTTCAAAAAGTAAGCATTTTAAATTGGTCAAACTTCTAGGATCTATTAATAACACATAAATAAAGAGAATCGCTGAAGGGCGACGATCAATTTTAATTAGGGTGGAAATTAAGGGGTTGTTTTCAATGATTTTTTCGTAGAAAAATGTAGGGACCAACCTTATTTTCATCGTAACTCGCTTAATTTTGATGCTATCGACTTCTACTTTTTGGGAAAAGAAAGGTCTTTTTATGAACTTTAAAAAAACTCTTATAAGTTTTCCTTGTACAATGCACAGTTTTATCTCTATTTGACTCTGAATCTCTCTAATGTATCATTTGGCGAACAAAAGCTAACAGTTAACAAGCAGTAGCTCGATCCGTATTGCTGGTACAGGAATTATAAAATAAGGATTTTCTTAGTTTTTTTATAGGCTACAATTTTGTTATCTACAGTTTTTTTGATAAAATGCATATTGTTCGAGATATTTGAGAAAAAACAACCAAAAACGTTAAATTTTTCGTCGAAAAACTGTTACTTTCAATCGTGAATAACTCGATAAATATTAATTTTACAAAAAAAATGTATAGAACATTTTTTACTTAGAATTAGTTTTTCTATCGATTCCTGTGGTTAAAAAAAATTGAAAAAATTCCACCCCCGAGATAGGGTGGCAACTACCCCCAGGGTCTTAGCGCCCCCCGGCATGATATAGATTTTGATCCTTGGGCTATACCCTACCTAATGTCAAAATTTCAAGTAAATCGATGTAGGACGAAAGAATTGCAAGCCAAAATGCTTCATTTCCTGGACTAAATGTAATTTGTTTACTATAATTGTTTAATCAAATTTATTTACTGTAGAGCTGGAAAATAGATAAGGGAAATTTAGATCTACTCGTTGACATAAAACTAAATGCAAAAGGTTTTAGAAAAATCTGTTGACACAATAAGGACTACTAATACGAGAAATGTTTTCAATTTTTAAGTTTTTGGTAGTTTTCTTAATACCGAAAGATAAAATTTTAAATAATTCAAATTACAATTATCAATAACTACGGGAGACATACAGAGAAAATACACCCCCGCACCGGGAATCGAACCACGGGACCTCCTATTTTCCATACAGGTGCTCTTACCAACTGAGCTATAGAGGAGAATGATTTTTCTCTGTCGTAAATGATACATATTCCACGAATCCAAGCTTTTAATCTTATTCTCCAAATCTAGAGAGCCACATATTCACGGCAACAGAACTAGACCGAGAATTAACGCTTATAATTGTAAAGTACTCAATTAGTACCTGTACCTGGTACATCCATTAAAAATTCTATTTTTAAGTTTTTGGTAGTTTTCTTACTACCGAAAGATTAAATTTTAAATAATTCAAATTACAATTATCAATAACTACGGGAGACATACAGAGAAAAATACACCGGGACTAAATAAGAGGTCCCGGTATAAATAATAAATAGGAGGTCCCGTGGTTCGAGTCCCGGTGCAGGGGTGTATTTTTCTCTGTATGTCTCTCGTAGTTATTGATAATTGTAATTTGAATTAAGAGAATTTTTTTTATTAAAAGTACATAATATACTTTCATTAAAATTTCATTGAGCAAAAATAAATCCTAATCTAATAAAATAAAATAAAAATAAAATCTTAACGGTAAGACAAGGAAATACTGTACATTGTAAGTAATAAGTATTTGAATTTGATTAAGTTATAAATCGAAATAACTCGTTTAATAAAGATAAAAAAAGTAAAGAAATAATTTCGAAATATAAAAGCATTTATTTCTGAATATGCCAAGGCTTAGTGTACATTATAAAGATACAAATAAAATTTATTTGTATGTTTTTAACATTAAGTTTTGATAATATTATCAGTTTGCGTATGATATTTTTGTGAATCTTTTAATATTAAATGGATTAAAATTTAAATTTACTGGAGAGAAGGCAGATGTGTTTTTAGTTTTTGGATTTCTACTGTCATACAGTAAGCAGTATCCGGTTAGCAAGGGCGACGGGTTCTTCAGTTCTTCGTTCTGTCTGGACTGAACTGAGTGTCATCACGCTAAAATAAATAATATAATAAATACGGCGTCCAACCTTCTGCCAATTTTCCCATTGAAGACAACTTATTTAAGAAGAATGAGGCATCCAAATTCAATTTACATGAAATTATTATTACTCAAGGCAAAATTTGTTGCGAAAACCATTCTAAGTATAGAAATCACTTATAATCAGTGACAAAATGTAAGACGAGTTTGGAGCACATCATTATAAAATTCCGAAGACGATATTCATAGACCAACTAAAAGCATCCTCAGGCTCCTGAATTTGAATTACAAATCTCTCCTATAGTGAGCAAAATTTAAGTGCATTATTAAGAATTGCATTCGTTTTTGAAAAATTAAAAATTAAAATTGTGATAGTTAAAAATAAAAAAAAATTGTGTACACTTAAAGATAATCATAGTTGGATGTTACGGCAATGCCAAATAAAGAAGAAAAAAATTAAGTGGATAAAAAGTTGTTAATTTATGACAATTATATACTGTCGTGAATGTCTTTTCCATCACAGGGACGTTTGTTTCTTCACTTGTCCTCCATTTTATTCAGAATAAATTGTTGAATCTTTAAATTTTTAACCTGAGTGACATAATTAGGCTTGACATTGGATTGGCATTTGATTTGAGGGCCAACCATAAACTGAGATGGTAGCAGAGTCACAAAAATTATTAAGAAAAAATCGAAACAAAAAGAAAACAAACTTCCTCATATACGAGTTTATATTATATACGAGGTTATATTTACTCTGCCCAGTGTTTTCCAATTATTATTTTTGAGTTTTTGGGGGTAGAGCCCCCAAATTTGGAGCTCAAATTCATTTCTTGACTTCGTCTCGACTCGAGGTATGATTTTTCTGACCATGTTTGCCAAATTTCGTTATCAACGGCCCAGTAGTTAGGCTCCACGCGTCACGTGTACAGACGACATACGACAGACATTTTTTAAAAAACACTTTTTTGGACTCGAGGGGACCTCAAAACGTTTAAGTCCTTCAAAATCTCAAAATTTCAAAATCAAATTTTTGCGGCATCACAATACTTTCTCTTCATATGAGAAAGTAAAAAGTGTTATCAGCACTTAGTAATACATCGTATATTTTTTACCAACTAACGTAACCATGACGCCTAATGAAATAATTACCTGTGAATAGGCATATAAGTAACAAACTAATGAAAATAAATAATACTAACTTAACTGTGACGTCTGATGAATTAATTACAAATGGAGGCGTAGAAGCATAAAAAAATTAACAATAAATAATACAACTTACTATCGCATGCTTGAAAAGTTTCACAGATGAAGACCGAAAATCAACACACAAGCGTGTATACATCACATCGCGCCTGATGAATTTATGTCTGATGATTACAAAGTACATTACTCTCGTCAGGGTGAAGGAATGATGCAGCCAACCTCAAGGTGCCAGCTCACTAGGTCACTATATTATAAATACATAAAGCCGGGTGCACACTATACAACAAAACACCATATAACATGTAACATGCTATATATCTTTGTTACAGGAAGTTATATAAACATTCAATAACTTGTTAAATAAACATTGTTAAATAACCTATCTGTCCACACTACTTTTTACGTATAACTAAGTTATATATAATATTATGTAACAAAATATTTAAGAGCATGTGCAGTAGTTCTGATCAGGGCCGTCCCTAGGGGTTCAGGCGCCCGGGTCAAAGTCATGTGTGGCGCCCCCTGCCCCCCCCCTATTGCCATTTACCTATTAGTTAAGGATGGGGGGCCTGACGGCGCCCCCCTTGACGTGGCGCCCGGGGCAGTTTGACCCAGTTTACCCCCCCTAGGGACGGCCCTGGTTCTGATAATGTCGCGGAGTGAGGACGACGTAGTGCTTGCTGCAGCAGCCTGTGCAATTTTGGCGAGACGAAGACGGCAAACGAATTGTCGCAGATATTGGGTTCGGCCATCATTAAAAGCTCGACAAATTTACAGCGGAACCTCACTTTTACACAATCTTAGGGCAGATGATTTGGACCCACGGAGTGGATATATTTACGACGTTGGGAGCTTTAAAAATTTTGCTAGAATTACAAGCTGTGATTTTGAATTTCTTCTGCAAAACATTGGCCCTAAAATAAGCAGAAAGGATACTTCGTTTAGAGATGCCGTACACCAGCTTTTTGACTGACATGTAAAGGGATCGGGCGACAGGTGCAGTGATAAGGGCTAGGGGGGCACGTGGCGGGGAGAAAGAGAAGTGAGGGAGCGGGGAGAAATGTTACAAAAATCAAAGGATGTTACCGACACTCCGTGGATAACATATAACATGGTTATATCGCAAGAAAAACTTTATATAGCAAGAAGTTACATAACCTTTTAATCAGACTTTTTATAACATGTTATATTATTTCCTGTGACAAAGTTAAATAACGTGTTATACTGTGTTTTGTTATATAGTGTGGACCGGGCTTAAAGATACAAAGTGTAACAAATATTTGGGACGAAAATTTGTATGTTTCCCGCTTTCAACCAATTATTTTAATTTTAAATCCCATACCTAGAAAGTGCTTGGGATTTCCAATAAGATAGGACCATTTTTTGTTATTTTACAAACCTTCACATAAGTGTGGTTATTTAGTTCAAGCGTAAAAAGAAAAGTAAAATGTGCCACTTTTTATGGTGAGTAGCTTCCTCGCATTCTCTTATTGGACGAATGGTCACTTAAAATTTAGATATTTTCATTCCCAGTGAGGCCCGGGTGGCCAATTTAATTTTGGTTCGACAATTTAATTTGGCTAAAAAATAAGGGTTTATTTTTTAGCAAAATTAAATTGGCGCAGACGGTTTAAATTAATATAGGACTCAACTGCTTTCAAAAACTGCCCATGTTTCTTCAAATGGTTAAGAGTAATTTTAAAGATATAGGTGTTAAACAACTAAGATGTGTTGTGTTCGAAAGATTATTCAAAGATGTTTCTACATGGATGGTTCAATGGATGGATGGATGTTCAATTCCTAGTGGAGTCACATGTATTTTAAGAAATACTAATTTGGACAGAATTGAAACCAACAATAGGCTGATAATAGGCCTACAATCTAAATTTCATTTAAATCATATAAATGGTTTTTAAGTTATAGTGAGGGAGGTAGCGTAGCCGTGGTGGTAAAACCACCTCTGCTCGGCTATCACTGAATCATGAGTGGAACGAGATGGGGTTCGATTCCTCGGCGTGACACACTAATTTATATGGCTCACTATTGATCGCATCATACTCGCTTCGGCGGTACAATATACATATGTATGATGTGTGAAGTGGCTGCAACTCTCCACCGCGGGGTGTAAAAAGGGCCCGAGTGAAGGCCTAATTGCAGCTATTGGTTCGAACAAGTGGTTCGTCCTACCCGTTCTAGTAGGAAGTACTAGACTACTACTACTACTTAAGTTATAGTGATGATTGATGATATTCGTAAGCCCGTTGACTGATAGACCGACAGACAGATACGAGACCACAAAGTGTTCCCTAATTCTGAAACAGATTTCTGTACAGGAATTTTTGAATTTGGATGCATAAAATCATTTCTTTTAGAAACGAAATGGGTACTTTTACAGTTTTAATTTTTTTAAGCCTAGTTATAAATATATATTGTTGGATTCACATTAACCAACCAATCAAACTTCACCAAACCTTTCTTCAAATCAAAATAATGAGTACATTAACTGGATGTGCTTTGACTTCCTAACGTGGTATTTTTAAAAAAAAAAAAAAATGTTTTACTAATTACAATATTAATAAATATTTTGTATAATATCAAAACAAAGTGTTTTAATACGTCTGCGTCCTTCAAAAAAGCTATTGGATAAAATTAACGTTAATAATAATTTGAAAATAAATTTTTGATTGAACCTCGATTTCATTTTCTGATTTGCACTGGGACATGTTAGGCATATGTGAGCTTAACACACATAGCTTAATATGTTACCACGTTTACAATTATGGCACTATTATTTAAGCAGAATTAGATTTATTGGATTTTTAACTGTTTACAATTGCTACCATTTTCTTAAAATTCGCTGAACATCTTGGCACTTATCTTGTTCAACAATATGCAGAACATAAGTTCTTAGGGAGCAAAAATGAAATATAAAATAAGTTAGATTCTTTTGACAAGAATAATAATACTTCCTATGTTTGAAGTCGTGCAGAAATGAAGGGCAACTTTTTATGTACCTTCTTTAAATCAGGTGTCCTTAACCTACAGCCCGCGGGATGTACAAAGTACTAAGTGTACAGGCAATAAGTCATCCATAGTCAAATACATTACAACCATCAAAAAATATAAACACGATTCTCATTAAGGTTTTATTGGCCGCAATACCTACTGCTTATCGCGATATGCCAACTGAGTGATGTGATGCTTACAGCCTAATTTAGACCATTCTACTCTGATCCGGCTCATCTACCAAGAAGGTTGGACACCCCTCCCTTAAATTATGCTTGGGCTCATGATGAGGGGTAATCTACGAACCTATTTCCTGTCTTTTGCAGTTCTTCCAATTTGCAGAATCACAAGACATAAATTCTAGTGACGAGGTGCATAAAGAACTTGCGTAGAAATATGTGTATTTTGGTAGTTCGTATATGGCTACCAGAAAATATTTTTTAGGGAAAAACTTACATATTCTTAATCTACCTAAAGACTATAAAATTATTTGTAACATACTATACGTAAGCATTTACTTTTTTCCAATTCCCACATTTCGGCTATATTTGTTTTCAAAATGCAGCAAAGAATGAAACCTTTAAACACTTCAAAACCTTTAAATTAATATATGGCATGTCAATTATATACATTTTGTTCATTAATCCACCGTAATGGCCGCTATCTTAAAAAATGATTATTTGTAAATTTTCAAAAACTGCACAGTTTTCACAAATAGTGAGATGCACTTTTGTGTCGAATTTTTTTTTAAAATTTGTCAATTATTACGCCGGCAAACACACAAACTTTTTAAATCCCAAGTCTCTGAAATGAAGAATCATCATGAAATGATTCAACTAAAGTAGAATTTTTTCCCACAAATGGGGGTTGCTATGTTGCCACATCTTTTATTGTTTTCTTTTTTAAATAATAAAATGAATCAGAGTGAAACACTGGACAGTTTCTATTGGCCAGTTTTCTTTTGTTTACTTTCCTCACCATACCATGGACTCATCTAGAGGGGCGGCCCGAGGCCCGTGCGGCCGCACGTGGCGCCGGTCCTGGGGGGCGCCAAACCTGGTTCGTCATCACAAAGAACAAACACCAATTTCAACATTTCCCGTATGTATATACTTCCATGAAAATAAAAGTATGGTGATACACTCCAAAACGTGATTCCGAGATCTTTATGAAGGAGGGGTCTTAAGAACCTGGGGGTATCATAGAAATCGGTTTCATATACATTCCGAATGAACGTACGTTCGTTCGGAACTTTAAACCTCTATAACATCGCTTCAAGACGTCTTATTTTTTTTAACTTTTGTCGGCAAAACTGATTGCGCAAACCACATCATCGTAGCTCACGACGTTTCGGAGCTACAGCCACTTATGCACGAAATCGGTCTGTCGACGATAACTACAATAGGCTTTATTTGATTTCAATTTCCTTTGGGGTATTTATGTGCCTATATAGTAGATTGTACCTATACTTTTTGAGCCCAATCGGACAAGCGGTTTGGGAGATATTGGCATTTTAGTGTTTTTTGGAACCAAATTGCGGGTAAACTGTAAGTCGTATCGAAAAGCGGATAGCACCAGCGGTAACAGATTTTAAAAGATTTACAACTTTGGTCCTATGACTTTTTGTCGTAGGACCATCCCTTCTACCTTAAATGGAGACATGTTTTTTCTTGTGTTTATTATCATTATTTTTGTTGCAAAACTATAATCAATATTAGCTGTTGTACGAATGACTTCGGGTATTTTAAAACTCGTTGTATTAAAATAGTTGTAGTATTTACTGTAAAAGGGAGATAACCAATTTAAAAAATAGTCAAAAATAACCTTTTCTAGTTGAAAAGTACATTTTTAATCACTTTTTTGGACGTTTCAAACAGATAACAAAAGAGAGAAAAGGGGGGCCCCTGCTCATCTATCTTTAGTGAGAAAGAGGATATAAACATTCAGCCCAAAATTAAACAACATTTTTTTCTTGTACTGTTAATAGATGCAGTAGCAAAGATAAGAGCTTCCATGTCATTCTGTGGACCGAAACCGCCATCGATTGGTCTGGATAACAGGCGAGGTCAGCCATCAAGGCGTGGATCTGGGAAGAAGCAAGGATGGCATGGATAGGAACAGAGGGCTGCAGGCAGTTAAAATTGCTGCAGCCTGACCTAAACAAAAGGAAAACCAGATGGCTTATGGGACTGAGTAGACCTAATCTTAGTATTATGGTTAGAGTCAACTGGGCATTGCCAACTCATAAGACATCTGGCATTATTGAATATCGAGGACGACCCTACCTGTTCAATGTGCGGCGAAGAAGAGGACACGGCTTACCACTTAATGGGAGTGTGTGAAGGATATGGCAGACAACGCTTTCAATGAATGTATTAGATGCTTAGGAAACCGGGGAAGAGGGAAATGGACCTTGTTACATTAAATTGGCAAGACATCCTGCTCCTTTGTGACCCAAACAACGCGATTTGAGGTAGTTCGATGGGTGTGAGTTCAGGGGTATGGCAAAAAGAACCTGAATGTGGTCTAGTTGCTAGGCTTGGCCTCCCCGCCCTTGTACTACTAATACTGTGTTAATAAACAGATAAACTAAGAATTAACCACTACAAATCGGCTTTGGAAACTTTTAAATATTAAGTAAACATCCCTGTAATTTTTAAACTCAGGTAAAAGAGAAGTAGTCATATAAAATAGGTTAATGATACCCGTTTGTTTTATCAAGCTTATAGTTACCTAGTGGTGTCACCAAATCGCTCCAATCTTCAATTCGTATAATTGATAATAAGTACAGAGAATTTTCAAGGTTTTATGATTTGTAAATGACTCTAATAATAAATACGTAACGGAATTTTCTAAAATTAGTATGATTTAAACAACTTGTGAATGCAGATTTGATTTTAATGAACCAATTAAAAACATTGCATTAAGTTCAAATTATAATTTCGAAAAGTTGTTGGTATAGCAAAAAAAAAACTTAAAATTAAGCTGAACATTAGGTGACAATTGTAATTGTGTATAATGTAAATGTTGGAGATAAATTGCAGTAAAATGTCGTAACCATTTTTTTATACATATCCAATTTTTTTAAACCCTTAAATTGATTGTTCTTGTGCTTTCCGTAGGTAACGGAAGCATTTGATTATTCTGTGGAATAATTTGTTTTATTTTATTTAATTCGATTGACATTTATTAAAGATATACATTTATAAAAAACATACAGAGTCACAGAGTATCCCAAGGATAAGAGTACAGAAGAGGAAATATTATTATTTTATTTTTTAGTTTCCGAGAAAAAGTAATCCACTATTAAAACAACTTCTTTCTCTTTAAAATTTTTGTAAAGGGTGTTAAAATAAAAAATATAATTGGTAAGGCGTGAAG
>KZ651053.1:1021106-1036083 GCA_001010745.2 Gerris buenoi | reverse complement strand
TTATTATTATTTATTTTTTTTATGTATTCATTTATTAAATCAATTTTTCATATTAAATTGTTTTAAATGAATAAATTGCTTTAGATACATTGACAATATTTAAATAATATAGATTTATATAAATAAAGTTTTATGTTCTAAGTAATTCTTTCATAAACTTTTTTTTATGATTCGTGGAAATTTTTATTTTTGGAAATCTAAATATAATTATCCATAAAACTTAAATTTGTGCTCACTTAAAAATGTTTTGACAAATAGGTACATTAATTTTTTTAAAAATGCCTTATCTCTTAATATTCAAATTTGATACACGTGGTTCTTCGATCAAAATAAGGTTAATTCTATTAGGCATTGGTAAGGTAATCTTAACTCGTATTTGCGTTCTACCCGCGTAAAGTTTCTATTAGATAAAATTAACTTTTTATTAAATATAAATACCATAGCATATTTGTAAACTAATATTCACATCATTATATTTTCAAAATCAATTGCAGTGTATTCAAAATATTTCACTTAGAGCCTCGCGATGTGTGATATCTTGTTCTGATTAAAAAAAAAAGTTAATTGATTGAGACGTACAAGACAGCCACAATCTAACGTCGTGTTGAGTGAAGACATAAAAACAATCTAACAATGTGCTGATCGAGACATAAAATCAAAAGTAAAGACAATCTAACGTCGTGTTGAGTGAAGACATAAAAACAAAAGTAAACTCAATCTAATATTGTGTTGAGTGAAGACGTAAAAACAATCTAACAATGTACTGATCGAGACATAAAATCAAAAGTAAAGACAATCTAACGTCGTGTTGAGTGAAGACATAAAAACAAAAGTAAAGACAATCTAACGTCGTGTTGAGTGAAGACATAAAAACAAACGTAAAGACAATCTAACGTCGTGTTGAGTGAAGACATAAAAACAAAAGTAAAGACAATCTAACGTCGTGTTGAGTGAGACGTAAAAACAAAAGTAAACTCAATCTAATATTGTGTTGAGTGAAGACGTAAAAACAATCTAACAATGTGCTGATCGAGACATAAAATCAAAAGTAAAGACAATCTAACGTCGTGTTGAGTGAAGACATAAAAACAAAAGTAAAGACAATCTAACGTCGTGTTGAGTGAAGACATAAAAACAAAAGTAAAGACAATCTAACGTCGTGTTGAGTGAAGACATAAAAACAAAAGTAGAGACAATCTAGCATTTTGTTGATCTTGACGTAAAAGCAGACACAATAAGAACAAAAGTAATAAAACGAAATTGTTGTACTTTATAAAATGGCTAATGTCCGCTGCATTTAAACCTATAATTGGATGTTTTGTTTTTTTTTTTTATTAATAATATAGCAACACATGAAATTAGATATTTTGCATTATAAGTATGATTTGACAGGAATTATCGTGTTTTTCAGTAAACATTATATCGTTAGTGTGTTAGTCATGTAAAAGAAGATTAAGCTTGCAGAAAAAATTAAAAAATCCAATAAAATCAATAACTAAAAAAAGCAAAAAAATAATAGGATGTAACAGAACATCTGGATATTACAAAATTACACTTAATTTTAGAGAAAAAAAATTGCTTCAACCCACTCAAAAAATTTCAAGGTCAGTTCTGGAAAAAACAGGACCTGAAAACCACTTATAATAAAATTTACAAAAAAAAAAAGTTTAAAAATAAGTCAAAACGTTAAAATAATGTTGCCTTTATTTTCTCTGATCTGATATTGAAATGTCACAGTATTGTGACCCTTCAGGGTTAACCTGTTTCAGGTAGTCGCTTTTTTTTATTTTATTTTTTTATTTATTTATAATGCTTAGCGACTTGATTTTGACCTCGAATAATAGCCGTTTGAAAACTTAGCGGCAAACTAGGGACTTTTTTTTTCAAAGTTGTGTCTACAGATTAAAAAAACCAAACTTGATTCCAAGTATAACTGGTCTTTAGTATCGCCTTCGCCCATGACTTACCAACTCCATATACGAATATTATATGGATCAGATTGCACTGTGGAAAATAATTGAACTACATACACTTACACACGAATATACATTCTCTTGAATATACATATATATATAAATACATATTGTGCCGTTCTAAAAGCCTTGAAAAGGTCGTCAAGAAATAGCGGGATCGATTATTATTATGATAACTTCATTAAAAATAACTTAAAAAAAAAAAATAATAAAANTAAATATTAAATACATAAAAAAATTAATTATATGTAAGCACTTTCATTTTTTTATTTTTTCAACAAAATATAAAAATAAATTTACTAAAATTAAACTCTTTTTTTTTTTTATAAACATAATTTAATATTTTGTATTTTTTTATTCCAGTTGAAATATTTCCATTTTTAATCTATATCCAAAAAGTATTTTTTTTTTTTTAAATATAATTTAGTCTGAACAATTTTGTCCTTTTTGTCTTGTTTTTGCTGTCCTGTACTTACATAGTAACAAACTATGTAAAACTTCGACAAAGAGATTTTAAATAATACATCTACAGTCTGTCCCAAATGAGAGTTAGTGCGTTGACAGCGCGAGAAAAACTAGCAAATTGGGTCGTGTCAACGACAGCTCGAGATTTTTCCGGACAAAAGGCCGGGCCAACTAGGCAAAAATAAATGTTTTTTCCCTCAGAGAGGTTTGCCAATCTGTAAGTCACTCGATTTCCCACGCTTTCAACGCACTAACTCTCGATTTGGGCAGACTGTAGTGAATATTATTTATAATAATTTTTATACTCTGAAATGAACGGGTTGGAAAAAGCTCAATTCTGCGAAATTTCGACCCCTCATCATTCTTACTGACTATTAACACAACATTTTTTTAAGGTTAAAAAAAAAAAAAAAAAAATCATTATAAATATCATAATCTTATTGGTTCTCGTCAATTTAATTCTTCAATAGACCCAACTACTCATGAAAAGGTATTCAAGACCGATATAGTGTAAGATTCATTACTTTATTATCTATCCAATCATCGCTTAAACAAAAATTTATATCTACACGTAATCTATTACCCCTAGTTCATAATCAATTATAGCTAAATCATAATTTATTGCATCTCGTTCACAATATATTACCCTTAGTTCATAATCAATTATTATATCTAAATCATAATCTATTGCATCCTGTCCACAATATATTACCCCAGTTCATAATTTATTGCATTTAGATTATAATCTATTGCATATTGTTCATAATATATTACCCCTAGCTCATGATCAATCATAATCTGAATCATAATCTGTTATACCTAATTCAAATCTATAATCTAGATCGTAATATATTGCATCTTGTTCATAATATATTACCCCTAGTTCACAATTTATTACGCTTAATTCATAATCTACTACATATAACTCCCAAATTTTAAATTATTTCTCTAATTACTACGTCGGTCGCGTCATAATATTATTCTTAATAACCTCCCAGACAAAAAAAAAATATGTTTTTTAGCAAAAAAGATTAGTTTAGAACCATCCCATCAGACGTGCGAAAAATATAACATCTTCGAAATAATTCTAAATATTAAAAGTGACCTTCACTTATAAAAAGTTCCTCAATCGTAATAAAGAATCTTATTTGTGATAGTATTTTTGTTGAAATCGAATTCGTTGTTTCGATGTAGAAAGATAGCCCGACTTTATATATTAAAGATTATCTTTGTCGGGAAAACGATTTTTTGTTTTAATATTGATAAAGATTTTTCATTACAGAGATACTAATATCTCTTCAATGAAAGAAATGCGGATATAAAATAATACATCAAAGACATTCTTAAAGGGTTATTATGTATCTTAGTATATCTTCCTTTTTGTAAGAGGTCCATTGACTGAACAATAAGCATTTTAGTGAAAGAATTTAGTGAAAATCCGTATTTATTTACTTTCCAATAAAGTTTTTATTTATTCCAAGACAAAGTTGATTTGACAACAACAAAGAACACCTGCTTTTTCTTTAAGGTATTGTTAAAAGAAGTTTGTAAAAAGTTGTAAGATTTACGATTCATTCTAAATCATGAATGAAATTATTATAAAATTTATGAATGAAGTATATTCCAGTCAATATCAATGAATTAAATTACTCTTAAAATTAACCTAATTCTAGTAAATTAACGTAAGAACAAACATATATCACTTTCAAAATTTTTATAATTTACTATTATAAAATAATTTATTACGTTTATTTAATGTTAATTATTAAATTACCTACTTGGAAATTTGAAAGATTTATTATTGTCAGTTACCAACAGAATTAATTTATTTAATATTTTATAGGTAAAAATACCTAAGTATATTTTCACTTAAAATGTTCTTTAAGAAATTTAAGTCATTTTGATAGACTAAGTAATAAAAATAATATTTTATAGTTCAGTCCGTGAAGGCCTTAACATAGATATTAATAGTTACTACTGGGTAAGAATAAGAGAAAAAAATGGATTTTCTTAGCAACCAGTTTTTTTTGCATTTTTTTAAATTAATTAGATATAAAAAGTGCTGAAACCTTGACAACTTTTATAAACAGGCTTTTTTTAAATTATAAATACTATTTAAAATTGTGAGTGCGTGAGGTGAGCAAACGCACAAAAAAATTTGAAAAGTCGTATTTATATCAGATGAATTACTAAAACCACAATTTTTGGGTCGGTTTATAATGTCCTTGGGGTAATTAAGGTTCGTGTAAGGGGTACATTGGAGCAGTCAGTCACACATTGTGAGCCAAGTCTATATAAGCTATGTACGTATACATAGATCGGATTACTTGCAGGGCGTGGCCGGCTCGTGGGATCACGTTGGCCACTGATTTGCCTTGAATCTCGCTAGGTGAACGGCAGTACGACAATAATAAACCTTTCTCTTACTATTTCCAATTTACTTGTCATTCTCGCTTCTATAGTACCCTCGTCACGATCTGATTGATATTTTCGGGCGCTTAAACCCATGACGTCATTAGTAAATCGATATTCAGCCTTTGTTGTTACTGCAGTCGTGACCACTTCCTTAATCCAAGTCAAAGGTTCAAACACTTGACATTAGTGTTGCATAATGACGTTCAATATTCCGGTTCAATGTCAACGAGATTATTATTTATGATTATAAACTGATGTCTCTGAAGTAGCATCTATGACTCATTTGCTCATTTTCTCTAACAGTTTGTTATTATCAACTAATATTGCGACTTTGTAAACGTTACCTTACCAAATTACCGATTGTTATACCTTACCATATTGACATGGAGTTGTACTAATAAGTGTTCATTGGTGTTTCAGATTTGTTTGGTAGTATTGTTGGCCGCCTCCGTCCTCGGAGGTAGCGAGGAGAAGAAGGTCGAGAAGAACCTCGACAAGGGAAAGAACGAGAAGAGGGGAATTCACGGTTTGGGTTACGGATGGGACTCCGGCTACCTCGGTGCTGAGCACGTCAGCTACGAAGGTCTGGCCCTCGACGGTCACGGACTTGGCCTCTCTCACGGTCTTGGCCTCTCTCACGGTTATGCTGCTGCCCCCGCCGTAGCTGTCACCGCCGCTCCCGCCCTCGCCTACTCCCACGGTGTCACCGCCGGACCTGCCCTCGCCGTCGGCGTTAAGAGCGTCGGTGTCTCTGGCATCTCCGCCCCTCTAGTCTCTCACGGCTACGCCTCCACCGTCGGTCCCTCCATCGCCGTTACCGCCGCTCCCGCTCTCGCCTACTCCCACGGCGTCACCGCCGGACCCGCTATCGTAGCTTCTAAGCACGTCGGAAACACCTACGTCTCCGAAGGTGTCATCAAGGCCATCACCATCCACAAGGAAGTACCCGTCGGCGTTCCCCAGCCTTACCCCGTCGAGGTCGAGAAGAGGGTCGAAGTTAAGGTACCCGTACCTTATGCCGTACACGTTGACAGGCCCTACCCCGTCGAAGTACCCAAGCCCTACCCCGTCACCGTCGAGAAGCACGTACCTTACCCCGTCGAGGTTCCCAAGCCCTACCCCGTCAAGGTCGCCGTCAAGGTACCCGTACCTCACCCCGTACCCGTAGAAGTACCCAGGCCCTACCCCGTCCACATCGAGAAGAAGGTCCCTGTACCCGTACCTCAGCCCTACCCCGTCGAAGTACCCAAGCCTTACCCCGTACACGTTGAGAAGCAGGTACATGTACCCGTCGCTCAGCCCTACCCCGTAGAAGTACCCAGGCCTTACCCCGTACACGTCGAGAAGCAGGTACATGTACCCGTCGCTCACCCAGTACCCGTAGAAGTACCTAGGCCCTACCCCGTACATGTTGAAAAGCACGTACCCGTAGCCGTACCCCAGCCCATCATCTACAAGGAATCCACTCCCGTCGTTGTCGGTCACGCTGTCAACACCCTTGGATCTTATGGATCTTACGGCTCCGTTGGAACCCTTGGATCTGTCGGTGCTATCGGCTACAAGAGCGTCGGTCTTGGTCACGGTCTCAGCTACGGCTCAAATGGTCTTGGCTACGGAAGTGGCCTCAGCTACGGAAATGGCCTTAGCTACGGAAGTGGCCTCAGCTACGGACATGGTCTTGGTGAATCCGTCGCCACCTCCTACTCTTCCCACACCGTCCACCATTAAGTCCTTACTCCCTCTGAATCCCAAACCTACCTGAATCTCAAACTTGTACCAAGTTCACCATTTCCTATCCTAATTTATTCGATTCCTCACGTCCGAGTGAGGACTGTGTGAAAATATATCCGGTATTTCTATACATGTAGCTATAGAATAAAGGATGTATTCTTAACTCTTAAGTCTCGTGTGTAAATATAATCTATTTTATACTCTAAATTATTTTTATTTTTCAAACCTACTAGCAAAAATAGTTTAAAAGATTCTGGAAGGAAGGAGTTAAAAGAACTGTTATATCAAGGACCTTAATGTGCTAATTATTCAATTGATTAAAAAACTAAATATCAATACAAATAAAAATAAATAAGACTATCCACGGCATTATAATTTTGGTTGTCAATTCTAAAATGTGATAAGGGGACAGAATTTACAACAACGTCTTGAAAAGATAATGTTGTCAATAACTGTACCCATGTAAATGACAATAAAATATTTTTAAATCTACATTATTTTTTTTTGTAATTATTCAACAATCCCTTTATTAGCTCTCATGACCATTTAAAAAGCCACTTAACAGTTACTTGTCTTTATAAATTGAACCATAAAGACCATAAGTAAACAAGAGTCAAATTGAACGAAAAGTGAATGAAAAGGAGGTCACTTGCAGTTTAATGTAGTCCCTCTTGCTCTCAAAAAAATCTTTTAATAATTTAATAACATTAAAATGACCAAAGTTGATTCAAATTTGCACAATTTTGCTCTTGTTTTACATAAAGACTATTAGATGTCTGCCATTATCAATTTCCTGATGCTAATGTAAGAGTGATTATAAAGGCAATTAGATTTATTACCTCTTTAATCTACCTATGATGTAAAGGAACCTACAAAATTCGACCAATAAAACTTTTTTCAACCAAAGGTAACGGAAGCTATTTGATCGTTTTGAAGTACAAAAATGTATTATATATGTACTACCAATTTCAAAAATTCCAAGACAGAAATCCGTTTTAGATATCTGGAAACATTTTGGTTCCATGACTGTCTGCCGGTCTGTCGCTCAATTTTTGCGAACCAATATATCTTAAAAAACAATAGTCCGACTCTAATACAATTTGGATGGTAGGTCATACTTAGCCCATTATTGGTCTCACATAATTTTCAACCTTCTACGCTCATTTCTTTCTCTTCCACATGCATACAAGCATGCATTTATTTACACCTATATCTTCAAAAGTATGTACTAATATTAATTATGTCGAAAATATCCCGCAGATAGCTCAATATTTTTTTAATCTTCTGCACTCTTTCAATTTTCCTAAATTGATACTTTTAAGCCGTGTCCAGACCGCCGAACCAAACAGGGGAAAGCATTAGTCTCTGCGCATGCCCAGAGTGAGAAGCGCAGGCGCACTGTAGACTGGGCTTGCGCAGACACCTGTGCTCGGCTCGTTTCCTCTGTTCGGTTTGGCAGTCTAGAAACGACTTAAAATTCTTGTGGAAAATCAAAACAATTTTGACAGATTTAAATAACTGGGGAGGGGCGAATATCGGAACAAGACGGTTATAACTCAAAAACTGTGAGTTTTGGGAAATAATGTTTTAAAGTCACTGATGCTCAATAACTTTGATTATACTGAAAACTGATAGCATAACAAGCTATTACACGGTTAATAAAATGTTCCTTTAAGAAAATTTTTCTTAGCTTCCACCATTATAACACCCATTAAACCCCTTAAAGGCTTTGACTTGTGTCGGTTTTTCTTTAAAACTTTTGATTCATGTTTTGAGTTGTGACAGTATTGCAGGAAATGGTATGCTTCAAAAACACACAAAGAGGCTTTAATTTTAACATTTATTTTTATTGAAGTTCTGAAATACACAGTTTATTCAAGTTCCAATGAAATGTGTCAAGTTTCGTGGAAAAAAAAACAAAAAAAAACGTTTTTGACAAGAGCGGCATAATTTAAAATGTGAATGTTACCGAAGAACAGCATGGAGCCACCTCAATCACTGAGGCACGATCAAACTGTCACATCTACAATGAGACAGTATTGAGAAAAAAACTAAACATTTTTGTACAATGGAAGACCAACACATCTGCTCTCTGGTGGCTATAATTAAAAGTTAAAATTGTGACACACTTCCACAAAAAAGTATACCCTATACTCTGAGTTTAGTATGAATTCTATATTTTTTGAGTTGTGACAGTCTTGTTCTGAGGTAGCGATATAGTAATTTGACACTAATAGGGTATAAAATCATTAAATTATGACATCAATAAAATCATTAAATCATTACACTTATTGGTAGTATATTTTAAATATTGATCTATGAATGATAATTAATAGTTATAAGGAATTAATAACTCTTTTACATAAAGAATATTTCATTCATGATAATAAAATGTCATACGTTTAATATTCCTGAATGAAACGTTTTGAAAATCAATTCCTTTTTTTGGTCATTACAAAAAACAAGAATGTTGAACGACAACCGGAAAATTGTCCCTGATGCCTGAAACGGATTTCTGTCTTGGAATATTTGAATTCGGATATATAAAAGAAATGTATTCAGAACCATCTCAATGCTGCTGATATCTGTTAACTTCAATAAGCTAGGAATATAAAGTGTTAACACACAAATAGGATCGCTTCTCAATAATCAAAGATCTTATATAAAGGAGATGGATTGTTGAAGGGGTTTGAGGCAAAAAAGTGACCCCATGGAGGTAAGAGAAATTGGAGAAAAAAAATCATACTGCGCATGCTCCACGACCTTTTGACTGGGACAAATTACCTTCTTTGATAATTTTAAGGTTTACTTCTGGTTAATTTTGAATCAGGTTATAACATGCAACATTGATGGTTGATAACCTGTCACACGTTTCTTGGTACCCTATAACCAAGCGGAAGGTAATTTGTCCCATTGGAGCTAATATTTTACATATCTCCATGGGGTCACTTTTTTGCCGCAACTCTCTATTCGGTTTATATAAGATCCTTGTCAATAATATAAAAAAACTTTGTCGGTCAAAGAAAAATAGTTTGTCAACTTCTTCACGGTGTCATTTATTTATTTTTTAATTTTATTGGATATGTTAATATTTATATATAATTCTCTCATTTTTAATTTAATTAATATCGTCCTTATAGACGGCCTTCTCATTATATCATCTCATTAAATCATGATAGAAGAAAATTAAAATTAACAAAAATTTGAATGTAAACTGAGAATGCAAATCGCAACAGGATGAAGCTGTCTTACTAGAAAGAGAGCAGCACCAGATACACATTAGGTTTGTTCCAACCGCCAGTTCCGAATCAGTTTCGGATTAGTCCGTGATTGTCCGTGATTGACATAATGCGCATGCGCGAAAATTACTCAGTTGGAAATTGATTTGTGATTCTGTCTTGTTGGAACGCTCCTGAACTCGAACCAAACTATTTGATGTGGTAGGTTTTAGCACTGTTATAAAAAAAAATTGTTTTAGTAGACTCACGGCACACACGTATTTTTATTGATATAATCCTGAATGCTCTTTTGTTTTAAAAAACAAATATTAATCTTAGTCCTGTTAGAGAAAGAAAAATTTCTGAAATAAATCGGATTCTTTCGATATTTGTTTGAAAATGGAATAAGTACCAAAAGTACATCTTGGAAATAGGTCCAATTTTTATTTTTTTCAGAAATATCTAGAAAATGTCATTATATGCACAAAAATTAATCATCGCATTCGTACAAAATCATTTTAAAAATAAGATTTGAATCACAAGAAAGGAAAATAATAGGCGAGCGAAATCAAAACAAAAACAATAAAGCGGAAGGTTACGTTTCTGTTCACCGAAATTCAATCCCAAACTACTAGTCCCTGCCTCCGATCGCTGACTGCTCTGACTGGTACCAAACCAATCCATGATTCAAACAGAGCGTGGTTGGAACAGCCGACTAACAGTCAGAGTCAGTCAGGGTTTGAGTTTGGGCTTCGTTGGAACGCCCTGTTCCTAATGCGCATGCGTCGACAGTTCCAAACCAGTTTGAAGTGCGGTTGGAACAAACCTATTAAAAAACATAAAGTTAGACTAAACATAGAGCATAAATACAGTCTGTTCCAAACAGGAGTTACTATAGTTAGTGCCAGTGCGTTTAGCGCGGGAAATTGAGTGGCATACAGATTGGCCAACCTCTCTGAGGGAAAAAACCATTTATCTTTGCCTAGATGGCCCGAGCTTTTGTCCGAATCTCGAGCTCTCATTGGCTTCCCACCCCATTTGCTAGATTTTCCCGCGCTGTCAACGCACTAACTCTCGTTCGGTACAGACTGTGGTACATTTGTACTTAAGATGTTGTTCTTTGATAGTTAATCTTGCTTTCATGTTTTGTTTTTTTCTGAAATTTGAGATTGTTTATTATAAAAAAAAAAAAAACTCTTTAAAATTAGTTTTAATTTTGGACACTCAGATTGGCCAATCTACGTGAGGAAAAAAAAAATCACTAGGTTTGTGGGAGGGCGTGGAGCTAGTGACATTTTTATTTGACTAGTTGGCCCAACCATTTCGAATTCAAAATCCGGTGCTCTCATTGGCTCCTTTTCTCCTCCACATTTTTTTAGATTTTCCCGCGCTGTCAAAAGTTGATTTTTGATACTAACTGTAAAAGGAGTTGTAATTTACTTTACATTAAAATTGTTTAATTGTTCATTACTTTTAATACTCTAACCTTGATTTAATGAGATAACAAGAAAAACCGATTAAAAAGGAACACAATGAAATTAAAAATGTGAAAATTCAGGAATTAGGGGTAAGCGTTAATTTTGAGCAGTAATGTATTATGTTCGTATATAAATATTTATATTTCAAGGATATTCTACCCTGGGTCCTTAGGTCATCCCAGCTCATTCCTATTCCTATTATTTAGTTATTTCTATAAATGAAATAATAATTTGTTAAGGGTCTTATCAACTAAAAAACCGTTACTCTTCCATATCCTGAAAATTTCAAATACATAATACAAACTGGTCCAAAACGTAAAATAAGTTATCTCCAGATTAATTTACACTTAAACGATTTCATGAAATGAATTGAATATTTAATTCTGCTTAAAAAAGTCATGTTATTAATAAAGTTTTGGATTCCATAATTTTTACCTGAAAGAAACAAACAAAAATTAATATATACGACAAAAAAGTAGTGTACATAAAGTATTGTAATATGTATAAATAAATAGAAATAAATAGATCCAATAATAATATTATTTTCAATTAGATCGTGTTAAATCAATCACGTCGGGATCACCAAAAAGATTCACTTAAGTTAAAACTTGTTAACCTTTTCNGACAAAAAAGTAGTGTACATAAAGTATTGTAATATGTATAAATAAATAGAAATAAATAGATCCAATAATAATATTATTTTCAATTAGATCGTGTTAAATCAATCACGTCGGGATCACCAAAAAGATTCACTTAAGTTAAAACTTGTTAACCTTTTCCTGCATTAAGATATATATTTGTTAGAAAATGATAATGGTTGGATGGTTGGATTATCTGTAAAAACCTAATCTTGTTTTTGCCTTTTGCATAATTAATAATTTAACAATTATTACATTACAGCAAATCAATTAAATTGACAAAATAACTTACTTTCAAAAAATGGTGTGATCGTTCTCGACGCATTAAGAAGACGATGAAGTCACTAATTTAATGAAATAATATTTAAAGAAAAAAAGAATAACACGCATTCGTAATCTCTACGGCAATAAAAGATACAGAAATCTCACAACTTAAGTAACTTTTTTTTANGATCAACCTCCCACCATTCTACCGCAACCCCCACCATACCGAATCTAGGTATCCTCTGTACACCGTCCTTGCGTGGTAAGTAATATTTGTTAATTGAAGATTCTAACCTTGTCTTCCTCTCGGCGGATGTCTTCAAACACCACTAACCTAAAAAAACAAATAACATTAAGAAATATTTAATTTCTGTAGAGAGAGTAAACCATTTGTCAAGGAAAAAGCAAACTAACTTTATTGAAGACAAATTAGCTTGAATGGTCATCATCATCATCAGTCACCAGTCCCAGTAAGACGATGAAACATCATAAAAAGTCAGTGAAAGATTTAAGGATCCTTAATGCTTAAAAGCCTTTATTACATTTTCTATATCTGCCGTACGTCATATGTATAAATAATTTTTTTGGCGTGCAATATAAATATTTTTTAATGCTTAAACTTTTAAGCCCCAAGAAAAATTTATTCTACGGCTGAAATGAGCGTCAGTGAAGAATTTAGGACACTGAGAAGGAACTCTGGAAGTATGATTTTTAGGGGGATTTATAATGGCTTCCGAGCTTATTGAAGGTGACGGAAGCTATGTGATCGTTCTGAAGAACAAAAATGTTTGTAACTCCGATATTTTTACAATATTCAAAGACAGAAATCTGTTTCAGACATAAGAGAACATTTTTGGTTTCGTATCTGTCTGTCGATCGGTCAATTTCTTAAATTAGCTAGGGGGATTGATAAGTAATAATTAAATAAATACATAATTTTAGAAGTGCTGGATGCTGGATGTGAAGACAGGACGTGGCCAGACAGGAACATCAGCAATCAGCACAACACAAATTAAAAGAATTCTCTGTAATCACACTAGCCCGTAACATTAATAAATATTAATTACTTACTACGCACAGTTTAAAAATTAACCACTCGCGGAAATTTGGAAAAAGGATTACGCACACACTATTACTTCTATATAGCTGCTGGAACAACCTGAAAAAAATAAACAAAACAAATACTTAGAAAAATATAATCTATCAATTAATATATACAGTAATGTGAGAGAGACCACTAATTTATAAATTTAAAATAATANGTAGTGCAGGGGGGGGGTACATTTTGGGTTTGATTTAATTTTTTGTGGGGAAAATGGCCGCTATTTTGGAAACGCAATACATATTTGTAATCTGCATTTCGATACCTTTGAAATTATACCCAACTTGAAAATTACAAAAAATATAAAATAATGCGATCTATTCGCAATTGACCGCAGATCGCAGAAATTTGGAGTTTTTAAGTTCGCAACAGGTTTTCTGTTTTTAGGCAAAAAAGTTTAACTTATATACCAAATTTCAAGTCTATAGCTTTAGTAGGTTGGGCCGAGAGATGTAAGGGTTTCTAGGACTCGAGGTCGAAACCCTAAAAATTAACTTTTTTAAACAATGTTTTTTGCTTCCTCTGAAAATTTTAGTTTTTGGGGTTNTAGAATTAGTGCGTTGACAGCGCGGGAAATTGAGTGACAGATTGGCCAACATCTCTGGGGGAAAAAATAAAGCCACTAGGTCTGTGGGACAGCGTTTATCCAGAGGGCCTCTCCCCTGCACTTGAACCATTTATCTTTGCCTAGTTGGCCCGACCTTTTGTCCGGGAAAATCTCAAGCTCTCATTGGCTCCTCACCCCAATTGCTAGTTTTTCCCGCGCTGTCAACGCTAATTTCTAATTTGGCGAAGACTTTAAACTAAACTCTCTTTTATCAGTACTAAAAGAGAAGTTCGTAGAAAAATGGTTATTAAATTTAGTGCACTGTACACTGAAATCAATCGATAAAGGCGCATCCCGATTTTAACGTTGCAAAAACGGGAAAAAAGAAAATCGAAAGAAAAAAATAATAATGATAAATAAAGAGATAATTTAAATTGTCAAACACAATAATTCACTTATTTCGGTAGCTAATTAACTTATTTCCATACTTGGGGAAGTAATGATGGAATATTCACTGTAGATATTTTTTAAATTGAATTTTGCGTTTTGATTGTTATTGACTCTGGATAAAACATCCTTTCAGCTACCTCAAAAACGCCAAAAATGACTAATGGGTGTTTCAAAAATATAATATCAGTTCATAAATATTAATTAAGTATAATTTAGGCAAACAGAGGATTCCTGGGGGCTGAGGGTCAATGACACACTCAAGATTGAAATTCACTTATTGATTTGAAAGTAAAGTAAAGCGTTGATGTTGTAGATAAGGCAAGAAGTTATAATCATAGAGATAAAAAAAACAAGATCTATGCCATAACATAATATTATGTTACTGATTTATTAGTGTGTCAAGGGAGGTAGCGTAGCCGTGGTGGTAAAACCACCTCTGCTCGGCTATCACTGAATCATGAGTGGAACGAGATGGGATTCGATTCCTCGGCGTGACACTCTGATTTATATGGCTCACTATTGATCACATCATACTCGCTTCGGCGGTACAATGTACATATGTATGATGTGTGAAGTGGCTGCAACTCTCCACCGCGGGGTGTAAAAAGGGCCCGAGTGAAGGCCTAATTGCAAGGTTCGAACAAGTGGTTCGTCCTACCCGTTCTAGTAGGAAGTACTAGACTACTACTACTACTA
>KZ651053.1:996220-1016017 GCA_001010745.2 Gerris buenoi | reverse complement strand
ATATATATATATATATATAAAGTTTTTTATTGTCATAGAATCTGTTCAAAAAGTTTTAAGTAGCCCCCCCCCTTAAAGAATTCCTGGATCCGCCACTGATAATTGTTATAGAAGTATAATATTCCAAGCTCTAATAACATTTTATTATCCCTAAGAGGGCCCCCGTCGACATTGGTTGAGGGCCCCCTGGCCCCGGGGGCCCGCCCGCAATGCAGGCCCGTGAGGGCCCATTGTTACGCCACTGCAAACTGAGAACTGAGTTAGACTTAACTTGGATCGTCTCAATTATTATTATGTTTAATTATTATTTTTAAGCATTATTATTTTTAAATTATGTACATAAGGTATATAGGAACCCGCAATACAAATGAATTTTAATATTTTGTAACAAACTAAAAACTAAGCTTGTATAAAAACATTACTCAGGATGGTCTTGAATCATGTGGTTTTAGTATAACTTCAACATTATTGTAATATTATAAGTTTATTTCTAGTAAAATTCGAATTAAAAAAATAATAATCAAGTATTTGATGTTGTAATTTTTATAAATGAACCTGGGTTCTCCCTAAGAAAAATTTTCTCAATAGTCCATTTTTTGTTGTTCGTACATTACTACATTACGCATTACGTATTTTGTTCTTATTTCCGTTGGCCCTTGGCCGATATTTTAGTTTTTTCTAAACAGTAGCTATTGTGTCGTAATGTTTTAAAATATTGTATTTAGTCGTGATTTTCTGTTTAGTTTTGTGAATTTATTGATCTCTTAACTCTTAAATATGTTAAAAATAGTGTTCCTTTTATCATTAACAATATTACCTTATACTGTTCACTGTTCGTTTATTTTCGACTGGTTAGGATGGTCTGACAGTAAAGGACCTAATTTGACTTATAAAGGTGTCCCTCTTTTGCAAATCCCTTTCGAGGAATTGTCATCTGAGGATAAATTTCTTGTTGAAGCTAGCAAAATAGTCGGCTTCGAACTGTCGGAATTGGACGCCTGTCAGCATAGAGTGAGTATCGAAACAAATTTTGGTTTTTTTGTTTGGTAAACTGCGGTTGGAATCTTGGTGAGGGTTGTTTGTTTTTGGTGATATATTTTGCATGTTTTAATATTGCTGGTGATTGTATTGACAACGCCCTTTTTACTGATTCAATCAATCCATTGTAATGAGATGACGCAAAAGAAATAAAACCTCTTACATTTTCTTTGATTTTTGGACAATATTAGGCGTTGTATGTCTCTTTGAAAAGACCACGAAATACATTTTAATCGACCAACTTCACAAAATCAAATTAACTCTGTATTAAAGTTACCAGTGGAGATATTTTTTTTAGTTTTACTATCTGACTTGTTGTAAACTTCATCATCTGTGTTACAATCTTTGTTCTTAAAAGTATTTCAATTTGTTTACAAAGGTGGTTGTTTATGAACAAGAATTTTTCTAAACATATTTCTTCAAATATGTAACAGTAGAACTGATAAGGAAATAAAACTAAACTTGAAATACTGATAAGAAGTGTAAACAAAACAATCAGTTCATTGATAAACTGCATTGGTTAATTACAGACCACTTTATCAGATATTAAGTTAAATTTTTGATTTTGATACAATTAATTTATTTTAAAATAATGTAGGCACATAACAAATAATTATGTAGGCACATAGTAATAATAATGTGTATGATCGAAAATATTAATTTTTATTAAGTTGTGGTCCCCTGTTAGTATATATCAGGGGTGGGCACACATTAGGTCAATGAGAACCGCATTCGGGTTTTTTTATGTATTATAAAGAGCAACACTATAATTATATTGTATTAAATTAAGAAATTAAAATTTAGTAATAATAATAAAAATAAATAATAAATAAAAATTAATAATTAGTCAACTAAAGTACATATTTACGACCCGTTATCTTCTTCGCGTCTGCGTCTGTACTGCTCTCGAACCGGTTCGGCTGCACAACCCAGCTTCAGCTGTATGTGTCAGAGGCACGCATAGGAATCCATTTTAAGAACAATACTCAGACTTCATGAACTTTACCGTGGAATACAAAAATTCATAGCAATATGTTGTACCTAAAAATGAAATTAGACTGCAAGCAGTTTGGATATTTTGATTGTGGCACTAGTTATTAAAATTCAACTATAGAAGTAGATTTGTGGTGCATTTGCAATGTCTGATCCTCTTTCACCACAAATAACTCTGATTTCTTGGCCAATTTTTCAACGAATATTATTTTAGGAATTGTAATTTTATCTGGAGTTATATCACCAATAAAGTGTATATATATTTTCATCCCATGATGTGGTTACAAAGCTAACAATTATAATTTTACTAACCTAATTGGAAACTACTACACCCACAATGTCCCTTGTGGTGTGAAATATACATATATTCATGAAACACTCTTCTACACTTTTTCTGACTCTTTATCAACCAAACACTTAATTTGGTTGATCTCTATTTTGCAGTGGCCCAGATTATCAGTTATGCTATCAACTATTTTATCAAAAGGTTTCAAGACTAATAGATATTATCACTTCTACACACAATACGAAGGAGATTGTAAATCTTTGTCTAAAGAACTGTTAGACAAAGGGACCCCATCTAAACTGTATTTAAAAGTTTTAATTTCTCTACGTCATAGTTCCTTAAACAAGCCCACCAATGTGAATATATGTGGGGTAACGCCAAGATTACTTTAACTGGCCTGTAGACCAATGAATGTTATCCCTTCTTTACGGGAAGATGACATTCCTCTGCCTAAAGAACTAAACATCATTCTAATTCTAAACAACTAAATAAATATCATTTAAACAACTAAACTAAACATCATTCCTACTGCTTATAAAAGTGTTCACCCACTTGCCTTTTTTTACCTGTTAATTAAACTAAAAAAATTAAAAATCTTACTAAACATGGAACTGAATTATATCATTACTAAAGGTGGCCACTGTCAATTAGAGACTTACAAATCATCATTGTGAATTAATTATTGCTAAGAAAGTAGGAGCTGGGCCTAACAATGTGGGGGGTCGGTCTAATGTTTGAAAAATAAAAATGCATGTGGTGTGTGTGCAAATCAAAAGCTGATTATCCCTTGAATGTAAAGCCATTTTTTGGATTTGCCCAAGATTGATCAAAACTAAAAATATTTATGAATGACAAAATGACAATTATCAACAAGAGAAAGGATTTAATGTTCTTGCGGAGGAAGGGAAAAAGGTTGATCTGGAAATAAGTGAAAAAAAATACCAAATATTTTATGATGTCGCCTGAATAAAGAAGAAGATTTTTCAAAACATCACCTCGTCAGATTGAAATTTTGAAAATGTTAGATACTTTATGAATATTTGGTCTGAAATAATCATAGAAAATATGACTACTGATGAGGTAAACAATATGAGGAACATGATGAGGAATAGAGCATATTTTGTCAACTTAAAAATATTCAAATCAAGAATATGTCAATAGTCGCTAAGTTAAGACTATGAAAACACTTGTTAGGAAAGTAGTTTGATCAGGGACCTGGACAGATATGGTGAGATTTGTGAAGGCAGGAAGGATACGATGAGCTGTACTTATTAAAATGGTTGATGGTAGATCAGTGAAAAGGATTATGGAAACGTAGATTGAATAAGATGGATTGGCAGATCAAGGAGTAGATGGAAAGACAAGGTGGAAAAGGACCTAAGGCTCCTAGAAGCCCAAACTTGGAGACAGATGGCACAACATACAGAATAAATGTTAAAGGCATTTCTTAAGTGGCCAAGGGTTGCCTTGACCTCAAGGGCCATTGAGTAGTTGTAAGAGACAAGGTCAGTTATGATGTCCCTTTGTCTGACAACATTTTTGTCAATGGATTTCATCAATCGTGTTTATCTAAGTGATAATATGGATTAAATTAAATTTCAAGAATAATTTAGTAAA
The DNA here is from genome assembly GCA_001010745.2 of Gerris buenoi. Lineage (NCBI taxonomy): Eukaryota > Metazoa > Arthropoda > Insecta > Hemiptera > Gerridae > Gerris > Gerris buenoi. The sequence goes on along the minus strand of KZ651053.1, from coordinate 1,012,083 downwards.
ATAGTGTACTTAAAAGGGAAAATAGGTAATTTAGAAATGATTAACTAGATGGTAGAAGTAACATACAGTAGTAGTAACATAAGTAACATTTAGCTGTATCTCTCTTAACATAGGAATGAGGAGTAGGTAACACATTTAATACTTAATAGTTATTTTCAAAAGCTAAATACACTTATTTTCTTAAAAATTGTGTTCACTTTTGATTTGTGTAAGTGATTTATATGGACGTTACTTCAGGTTTACCTTTTCGCCCTATTGGTTAGAGCAAAAAGAAATTAAAATGTCTTAAGTAATTCTTGTGTTATAATAAATGTGCCATTAAGCCCTAAGCAAAAATGGGCTTAATTTTTATATTTAGAAAAAAAGTAAAATTATTTAAATTAAGTTATTGTATCTATTTGAAGACCAACAAATAAAAAAAAAAACATTTATTTTTATTAGAATAAATGTGGTTGCCTTGGCTTAGCAATAACAAATTGTTTTGAGGTCAGTGGTCACCATCGTCGGGACACTACTCGATTATATAAACGATGTCTGAACTTTTTTTGGTAGCTCTCTCCAGTTACTTGTGCAGAGCATTGAGTTCAAATATCTATGGTATTAAAATTGCTTTATTTTAGTTNGTGATTGTGCATACTTTGAGGAATATTTACAAATTATTTTATAATTTTTGTATGGTTAGTTATTTTTTAAGAAATTTTAATTTGTCGAAATATAAATCCTACTAAACACGCAACGATATTAAATTGCTTATTCGTTGAGGTACAATCATATAGGCTATAAGATCTTATACATACTCTGAGTCTGAGGAATATTAATAATTTTATGAATATATCTTGTTTTGAGGTTTTAAATCTTTGTGATACTAAATCCGCATTGCATCTTTTGAATGGTGGATAACTTCTTACATGTGCATCAGAGGTGTGTATAAGTAGAAAAAAGGTTATTTTGCTACATTTTAGAATAAGTTGGTACCACTGCTTTTTTAACTCTTTTTGCGAATGGTGGATGGCTGAATGGTGGATAACTTCTAGTGCAGTAGTAGATTATTCATGATTAAAAATCATGTTGTTCTTATTGGAAGAGGCTTTTTTTCTTTTTTTTTAATTTTATTTATTTATTTTTGAGGTCCCCTGTGTCCAAAAAATGTTTTTTAAAAAACATCTACCAATGTTAAATTTAACTTAAGTTAAAGTTAATAATAATAAAGTACCATTAATTTTTATACAATTAATAATTACTGTCTTATAATTTTTGGCTTTTAGATTATTAATTTTAAACTATAAATTCATTTCCTGTTTTTTGTGGGTTGTGTTTAGGTTACACGAAAAAACAGAAGACTACTTAATAAGAGGGACAAATTCTAGCAAACTACATAAATTCATTTTGGGTTTGATGTGTAAAATGCCATGTTTACTTTATATGATAATTAAATTTAAAAATTAATGAGAGAAATGCATTTCTTTCTTTTTACAATTGCCTCATATAAAAGAAAATAATGAGGCATTGCCATTTGCACTCCAGATGTTCGAGAAACTTCTAATATTTTGTTTATTTTCAAGTCTCATTTTTATCTAATACTAGGACTGAGTCCCTCCCCCTTGAAATTTTGAAAAAGTGAGCCAAATTTAAAAAGAAAAAACTCTACGCATGTTGGAACAGATTTTTGCTGATGCCTTTGGCGATATTATTAATTGAAGCGAGCTTCTTGCATTCAATATTATGTGTATCTTGTCTGTCTCTCTGTCTGTTTAGTCTGTAAGGTTTACGTGTCCAACAATAACTTGAGTAAAAGTTTACCTGCTCCTTTTGGCTAAGTTTGTTGGTCACTGTTATCCGTCAAAGTGTTGGTGTGCAATGTTCGCATAAAGGGTGTGCTTCAAATTTTAAATTTATTCTATTATCATCTATTCAATGACAAAAATATTTAATTTAATTACATTTTTATAGTAAAATAGCGACTCAGGAAAGAAGTGTTAAAGATTGCTGAATCCTGTAAATTGGATCTAAATGTTTTAGTAGAGAAAACAACATTTTTACCAATATCTTACATTCTAACATAACAATTTTAAAAACCTTCGAATACATTGTCTAAAGTGCAATTGGAACAGGCATGTAAAATTTCAGCTTGATTCAAGCAGAAGTTTTTGTGTTGTGAAGTGGTGCATTTATAATAATAGTGAAAAAGGTGAAAGGTGGAGTATTACATTTCATAATTATAGTTGAAAAGGAGCTACAGGGCGTTTGAATGGAGATAGCCGGGGCGTTTGAGTTAAGGAATAGTAGGAATTATAACATCAACCATTCAATTAGTATCTTCTTAGCGTTGTTAATTATTAGAAAATCATCTATCATCAATTTTTCATAAGAAAATCAACTATTTGTGACAATTAACAAAATAACAATTATAAGCAGTATTTTCATTCTTGGCTTTTTAAACAGAATTACATCAAAAGATTAAAAGAATCCTTTTTCTCTCCCTGTATAACTGAGAGACTAACATTTAGTATTTAAAATTGTCTAAACTTAAGTTGATAATAAAAAAAAAAAAAAAAAAAAAAAAAAAAAAAAAAAAAAAAAAAAAAAAAAAAAANACAAAACTTATATTTTAACGGTTTCAAAAGGGATTTTGTAAGCTCATCATAATAGTTGATCTCAAATAAGCCAAATTGTTGTTTCATTTCTTTATATATGTTAATTATTTATATTTTCAAAACTAAAGATTATTTGCCTTTATTCAAAGGCTAGATAAAAGTAAAATGTTTTTCCATTATAGTTTAGTTCATTTATTATGTATGTTACCATACTACAAGCTTCTTTATGTCAAGTATTAGCTTTTTATTTTATTGGTTACCATACATTATTATGTTGTGATAAAAACACAGTAGCGGCAAGAGGGGCCCCACAGACCCTGTGGCGGGGGAGGGAGGGCCCGGGAATCTGGGGGCCCCTGGAAGGGAAATAGAGTGAATTACAGTAACTAACCAGGCACAAGAAAAGCCTTTGATGTGGGAGAGATCTCATTTAAATAACAAACATTCTATAAGTCCTTTTGTTCCTCCTAGTGTTAAATCTATTTATTAGGATTTAAGGAAAGAATAAGTATAATAATAATGTAGGGTTTGATTATTTGATGAACTCAATCTTGTCCAAAAAAAGTAACAAAATTAAAGCAACCAAAAGAATAAATTAGCTAAAACCTAAAAAAAGTCAGATGTTAGGTTTGATCTAAAGATTCTGGCTGCAGTTTACTTGATCTCGTTTCATCAGATCACAATTACCAAATGTGTTTCAATTTAAGATTTATTTTCTGATTCAGATAGTGATGAAGTTGAAGTCTTCCTGCGGCTCTCTTTCTGAAGAAGATTTGGCTAAATTCAGTGTTAATCTTCTCAACTGTCAATCAGCTGTTGAAGGCAGGCAAGAGTTTCCATGTGAAGAGAAAATGGTATGTAAAAAAAAAAAAAAAAATATTTCAATCTAATTGTTACTAATCTGAAGATTGGGTTGAAATAATAGTATTAAGTTGTTGAAATGAAAAAATGTTAGTATAAAATAAAATATTTATTATATTCAGTTGAGTGTCTATTATCCGAACTAATGTTGTATTGGGTGGTTGGGATAATAACAAATTCAAATTATCAAAATTCACCAAAAAAAAAAAAAAAAAAAAAAGAAAAGGTTTTTATTGGTTTTCAGCTTATAACTTGCAAAGCAATCTACTCACGCAAAAAAAAAAGAAGAAGAAAAGGTGTAAAATAAATCAGTCATGTTTGTACAAAAATCAACAAGCAACAATCCTCTTTGTTTATTTATCTATATTACATATTGAAAAAATATGATTATACGTTAACCTTATAAGGGGTATTTTTAATTTTTAATTACGAGGCAACCCAAATCCCCAATTCTCCATCTCCATTGTCTGTAAGCACAGTTCTAGCCTTACCTCCATGTTCTGGACTCTGTTGGATTATGGTACTCCTTCCCTGCATATTACATTTCACCTCTTCCTCCTATTAGCCTTTGTCTCAAAGTTACCCTGGGTATATTTTATTCCTTACTGGCCTCAGATATTGTCATTCAAGCTTTTATTTAATACACTTGCAATAATTGTCGACAATTACGGTCTTCTAAGCATCTGCGTAACATGAAGATTACAATGAAAAAATGTATGCAATTGATGTGCCTCAGTATTGTCTTGAATGTAAATCAATGAATGTCCTTGACTTTAACAGTATTTGAGTTGATCTTAAAAGCAACTTTAAGCTTTATAGGGGTTGATGTGTTATCTTGATGTTACTTGTTTAAAAAGCTAACTGATGAAAACCTGTCTCATAAGCTTTGTTCCTTCATGGGTTTTTCACTATTAATATATCTTTATTGAAGATTTTACAGATAATAAAGGTACTTTATCTGGGTGGATAAATGTAAAAATCCAATATTTATTAAAAAATCTATTTATTTTTCATTTCTAGAGTTTGAAAGAATGCACTAAAGAAATGAATGCTGAGACTTGGAATGCTTATCATATAATGAACAATCGAGCCCGGGCAGTCTGCTACGCTTCGAGGCAACAACAGTTCCGAGCATTGGCTGAACTCACTGTTAACAAACTTGTATCAACTGCTCATACTCACATTGAAGCGTTATCAGCACTTCAGGTAACTTAGAGTATTTATTTTAAAAATATTTTGTTTCATTGTAATAAAATATGATAATCTCTATCTTCAAAATAAAACATTAATTATGAAACAACCACAATTTGAAATGTTAAAATAATTAAGTTAAATGCAGTGAGACCTTGTTATAACAAAGTTCTATAACTAGGCACTGTGTGCATCTTACATTGAAGCGAGTTTACTGCTAGGTACTGATTACTGGGTTTATAGAAATGTTGAATTTCACAGTTTAATGTTTGAATTAATTTAAGTTAGTTTTTAATTCATTACTCCCTCTACTTATATTCTTTGTTAAAAGTTGACCAAGAAAAATATATTAAAGTGCTTGGCAGAGCATTTTTACAGCACTCCCTTTTGTTTTTGGGTATCAAGGGGAGTGCGTTAGGCATTCAGCTAGCAAAATTAGGATTTTTTTGCCACGCTGGGCAAGTACCCACTCTACCCTTTGGGGGCAAGCTGAGGAAAGTGCTATTCATAATAGAAATTCTAGAGAGCTACTATTTTGTACAATTTATAGAGAGCTATTATTTTGTCAATTTATGTCAAATATTAGCACGAAACTGTACTGACTTCTGCAATGCACAGGATTTTTAATTTTAAACGAAGCTAAGTTTTCCTGAGAGCCATTACTTCTTGGTTTACCTTTAGTATAAAAAACCCAACTAACATCTTATGTTTTGACATTATAGAAGGAGAGTGATAATCTGAAAGGAGGTGCATCTCTCACGCTGAACCAAATACAGAAGTCTCAGCAAGATGTGTTAAGTCGACAGAGATCTCTAGCGTCTATTTCAATGGTTCTCGGAGAAGAGATTCAGCGATCTTTAGCAGCTGCTTCTGATCAGAAACAGATGCTGATTGACTTCAGAAAGGGCTTGACTAATCTTTTTACAAAGCTTCAAACGAAATTGGGTAAGAGACAGCTTTAAGATAATGCGTTTTGTTAATAAAAAAAAAATATATCCTATGCTCATTAAATAAAATATAATTTTTATTCTGGCCGACAACTTGAAAACAGTCTATAATAGCTTTTAAAAAAATCTACATCTTTATTGATTACCACATTGATATACAACTATAAAATCTCAATTAAAACTACTAAATTCGTATTAAATCTATCTAAATGGATGGGGTCCAAAGCACCAGGTCATAAAAACATGGTTCTCTTCTGCCTGGTCATATATGTATTAAAGTAGAGGTAACAGGTTCAATCCCAATCCTTGGCACTTTCATTTACAAGGGCCACTATTCATCATACAGTATTCACTTTGGCGGTACATTGGTGTGTGATGGGGCTGAATTCCACAAAGGTAGTAATCAGGGGCCAAATAGGTTTCTAACTAGATTTAATATTATTTATTTTTTCACTTTCTTATCTAACATAGTGAAAAATTAATAGGGATTATGGTACACAAATTCATTATTTAAGTTTTGATGGAATTGCTCTTACATATTTTAGGTAAGTACTCTAAAAATAAGTGGAGTTTAAAAAATGTTTGTTAGTAGTCAGTACATTGGTATGCATTTAAATATGAAATAATGTAATGATAATGGCACACATACATGAATATAGCAGTGTCACAACAAAAAATATATGTTAGGCAAAGATTGAGGAATTATGTGTAGGAGTTTGTCACACTTGCATCAAACATATGTTTTCCTTTTCTTATTTTTACTGGATTCACATTGAAAGATCACTGTGTAATTTACACACCTTTGTGGTAGTCATCGGTTTAGAATATGCCCCTCTTGGAATCAAACCTATACGTTGCTAGTGTTAAGATGTCTTCAGCCTCTATATCAAAATACAAATTTCCTTCTTTTTTTTCTTTTTTTTTTTTAACAAAAAGCCTTTTTTTAAGTTGTTTATGAAAAAAAAATACTCCGTTTTATTTTGATCATATTTAATTTATCTTTTTTATTTATTATATTTTTATTTATTTATTTTATTTTATTTATTTATTTTTATTTTTTCAGATGATGCAGAGAAGCAAGTTGGTGAAAGTACTGGATCAGTGAAAACAAGCCATGCTGATTTAATGAAAGATATGAAAGAAATATCCAACATTGCTTCTCAAATCCTCAAAGAAGTTGGTCAGTTTAAAAAATTGTGTAATTAATTTGAGTTGCATTATCAGTTCACTAATGACTAATTAAGGGGGGGACTGGCCTAACAGAGTGGTTAGCGGTGATTACTCTTGCCGGAAACCATAGTGTATTGTTGAAATACTTGGTGATGGTTCAAAATACCTGGTCACTTTTGGATTCCCAGGGAGGTAAGACATGTTTCAACTGATGATCAGATCAAGTGGATGTGGAAAGTGGTTGTTAACCATTATGAAGGTCATAGTTGAAAATAATAAGTGAAATTGAGGGTGATGGAGAAGGGGTGCTGGGTGCCTTAGTAACCTTCCTACATTTCCCTATAGCTGAAGTAGTTGAAATGCCCTGTAGCATCTTTTCGATTATTATTAAAAATGTACCACTTCACTACTCAAAAACCTTTGCATGTATCAAGTTGAAATGTTACACGCCATTGTCAACAGTACTTCAGACAATTTATATGAAGTTTTATTAAAATTGATACTTCAATGTAAGATAATGGTAAAAATGTTGTTCTATAAACTAAATACATCATTGTTAATGCTAAAAATGCTTTATAGTTTGCTTGTTTGTTTTTAGATGATAGTTCAAAGAAAGTTGTGGAGAACAATGATGTGGCTTTAGAACAATTTAAAGCTGCTCTTGAAAACATGAAGGAAATTAATCTGTCAATTGGTTACATCTTATCTGTAGTAGAGACTATCAAACAAAGGTCATCTCTCATATCTGATATTGTTGGAGAAAAAGGTAACAGCCAAAACTAGTTATTTTCTTTTACCCCTACAGAGGGGCCTACAGTCTATCTCAATAAATACTTATATGTATCATTGTGAAAAAAGGCTACAAAACTGGGGACTAACACAATAAAAACTATATTTTTTGAGTTTTCTTAGACTGACTATTAACATTATTAAGATTAAACTTTTGATCTTAATGTGTTATTTTATACATAATGTAGTACATAATAATCTATTTAAAATTAAAGCTATAAAAACATCAAAAAAGCCAAAGCATTTTTGCCTGCTTCAAAGAGTAAAAAATATTAAGCACTTCTTTAAACTGTTAATCCCCTTATAAAAAAGCAGAAGGGAGTATCAGTCTAAAGAATGTGTATGGAATGTTCTGTAGACTGTTACCTCTCTAATGAAAACAGAAGTGTGATATTCCTTTGTCCCAAAGTACATTGGACTAAACATATCTTCCTCTTAATAGTGTTTTAGACAAAGGAATATAATTAGTATATCCATTTGTATTAAAAAAAAAAAAAATAAAAAACATAAGGGAGTAACAATCTAAAGATGTACCAAGTATGGATTGTCTGCCAATGTAGTGTGATACATCCTATTATTATTGGACCGATGGTCACATCAATATAAAATGATGCGATCACACTGGTGATTGAAAGTGTGGTTGTTTGGATGTTTACTTCAAATTTTTTATTTTATGGTTGCAAAAAGGTTAAAATTAATTTGGAACCATCTGTGGTTTACTTTCAAGAAACCATCTAAATTTATTTGAAAAAATTTAGTGGGCTTGAGGAAGATAAAGCAATGGCTCTAATTACGGTCTATCTTCGAAATTTCATAATAGTTACATGTGGTGGTTCGCAAAAATCAACTGATAGACATAAGAACAAAAGTGAACTATGATGTTGGGAACACATTTCTGTCTAGGAAATTTTGTATTTGGTACATAAAAAAAATGTTCCTTAAAATGATCACAATGCTTCTGTTACTGTCAGTAAACTCGGAAATAATAATGATAAACTTTAATATAATTTTTGTTTGTCTTCTGTCAAATAAAAATTAATAAATTTATATTCTATTTTAGGTGAAAATATCGAGTTGTTTGTAGTGGTGGCTATTCATTCTCTATGTTTGGTAGTAGCCATGGTCGTGTCTAGCTTCCTCTCCGCTCCTTGGACATCTAGATTAGCACTTCTAGCCGCCTCTTCTTTGAACATTTACAGCAACATTGCTCTCCTTACTCAGACAAATACAGATCATCCGAGAGTTGGATTAATTCAATTTTATATTGGATTTACATCGATTGCTCTTTGTAAGTGAAATAAACATGTATTGACAAAGTACTGTGTCTTAGGGTAGTGACACACTTCGCCACCCGGGTGGCGCTACCCGGTCGTCAATGAGAATAGAATGGAACCTGCCACACAAGGTGGCGCCACCCGCTGGGTGGCACTACCCGGTCGACCGTCCCACGGTCTAGTCGCCACCTGGTCAGCCCATTGATCTTAATTGAGCATGTTGCAAGGTGCCACCCAAGCCCCTGACACTCAGCCCCAACTCCTTCAATCAAATCTAGGGGAAATCAAATCAGGGGCTAACTTCATCCCTCATATAAGAGTTTTTACTGGTCCAAACTGTTCTTCAGTATTCTAAGCAAATTGTTGAAAGTTACATACAAAATTTGGTAAAAATTTAAAAAATGTTAGTCCTCTTTGATTCAGGGGTACACTGTATGAAACAAACTAGTATTCTTTTTGACTGAAATTATTATTAGATTAATCCAAATACGCCTTTTTTTCCCTTCTTTAATGAACATAATGATAAGCAAGTACAGTTATCTCCTCCGGGTCCATTTCTCTACTGGCCGAAAAAAGTAAAAACTCGGTTGGCGCAAGACAGGTGGCGGAAGCAAGTGGCGTCAACCAGGTGGCGAAGTGTGTCACGAGCCTTACATGTTTGTAACGTCCCCTGTGTCCAAATAAGTTGTTTTTAAAGATTAGTTTGTTTCAGCCGAACTTTTAAACCTAAATATGAACAATTACCAGTTAAACACACCTGTGTTTAATTTTAATTAAATGTTATATATTATGGGACTTAAATTTAGTATCATTAGTTGTATATAAATATGAAAATTTTGATCCAGTTTGTTGAACCAATTTTTAATTATTATTATTATAGCTTTAGTTTATTTAAACTTCGCTGTTTATAATAAGTCATCAAAGATGTTCCAGTTGGTAAATAAACTTCATTATGACCTGAACATTTGTAACTTCTAAAATTGTGGTTTTACTTAGTAATTGAAAGCAGGCTTTGTACAATTAAGTTGCTTTTAGTAGAGAAATGTCTTTCTTTATTCCTAATCAAGCAACTCCACAGCTCATCTTGAAAAAAATTTAAAATTGTCTTAATTTTAATTTTATTTTTCCATTCATTCTTAATAGTTTATTTTAATTTTTCAGTTATCAGTAGAGAAAAAGATAAATAAGCTGGTTACATGATACATTTTACAGAGGTTTGTTTCCCTGAACATTTATCTTTCAAATTAACTGAGACAAAATTAACACTAACATTAACCTGCACAAATGCTAAATTGCTAATCGCCTTACTGACAATATACCTGGTTTCGAACCCTTTTATCGTTAAAAGACACTAAGTATCATTAAAGCTTGGTAAAATTACCCAAATCCATTTTTCTATTGACATTTAGATAACATTCCCAAGTCAGTAGGTAATTCACCCAAACTCTACTGGTTAAGTTTGTGTATTATTCTTGTGAATGTCTACAAGAGTTATCTTTTGGGTTAAAGATACCCAAGTAATTTATTTTGGGTTAAAGATAACCATAAGAAAATAAAAGGTAGAAATAACTGGACATTTGGCATCATATTATAACTTTTGGCGTACTCTTAACACAAATTTACTTATGTAGTAAGGGTCTTGTTGGACCTTTTTACAAGCTTTTATTTAACTTGCAATGTTTGTATGTATGTTCGGGTCAAATTTTGCCACTGAATTTTAAAGCAGTTATCCTCAACCGATTGAATTGGAATTTTGCATACATGTTTAGCTAAATGCCGTCATTCTAAATCCAATATGGCGATCAGCCTAAGATGGCGAACTAGATATTTTTTTAAGCACGCCCATGATATGGGGATCATATGAAAGGGTTTGCTGAGAAGAATACAAATAAAAGCTTGTGTTTAAAAATGTTTTTTTGATAAAATTGTTTTAAAAAATTAAGAAAATTAATCATTCTACCAAGAATTAGTAGAACTTACTTATGATTACCAAAATTTAAAAGGAAAAGTTAATCAGTTCATAAAAAAAATGTAATAGCTAATATTCAATACAGACAAAAGTAGTCGAAAGCCTTATTCATTTTTTTGTAATATTGTTTATTTGTTTGCAGGTGACTGGTTGATTCGTATTGTTATAAAGATGGTGATGAATAGGAAATCCAGCACTGATGATAAGAAGGTGGTATCATCAAATTTTGAAGAATTCAAGGAAAACCATGTAGCACTTAATGGCGGTGGAAGGGTTTTAGATTCTACCAGACTCATCGATTCTACTACTTTGCCTAATTCTTCTCTCTTGAATAATCATTACTCTTCTAATTTCCATGAGACTCCAGCTAGGAGTAGAGTTAACAATTGGTTATCAGGTATACTTTTAAAAAATAATTAACTTAGATTTAGGGAAAGTTATGTAAAGTTTATACTGGCGCAAACACATTTACCGCCGGGTTGCTATGGCCACGCAGAGTAAAGTTTATACCGGCGCAAACACATTTACCACCGGGTTGCTATGGCCACGCACAGTAAAGTTTATACCGGCGCAAACACATTTACCGCCAGGTTACTATGGCCACGCACAGTAAAGTTTATAGTTGTAAACGTATGATTATAACGGCACAATTGATATTATTGAAACTCATGATAAACATCTCAACACATAAATGTCTGTACAATAAAAAATAAATATAAATAAATAAGAAAAAATAAAAAAAAATGCGTGCAAATACAAAATATCCTTAAATTTATAATTCTCATCATAAAGATTATCCACCACTTGTCCACATGGTCCAAAGTGTTTGTGGAACTTTAAAGCATGTTTTACACAATCCAATTATACTTGGTCCAAGTAGTGGAACTTTAATAAGTATAAAGTAGAGGTTAAGATATAAGATAGATTGTGTGGAATATTTTTCCCTCTAGAACTTTCCAATTAAATTGTGCTAATTAAACTTGGTGCGTAGGCTTCCGCGGGTAGACTCGTAATAAACAGCTTGGTTGTCCCCTGGACTTCATCCCCTTCGAGACGCGGATTCCACCGGAAAACCAAGCTGTTTATTGTGCTTATTAAATTTTAAAACAGTGGTGATATATGAGTATAACCTTCTTGAGAATAAAACCTAGCATAACCTCACTTCTTTGACATTGACAGCTTGATATTATAATTTTTCAGGGAGGGCGCCATTTTTGTTTTCATCAAAGTCTGCTTTGATCAAAATAAGTTGAGGCCCATCCAAATTAACTTTAATGTCCAAGTTGACTTTGATACCCTGTTTACACTGTCCAAGTACCGCCTAATAACTGCCTTGGTCTAAGTATACTTTGACCAATGTTGTTAATGTTGCGATTTGGCAATTGAGGAAACATTTTGTAGATAACCCAGAGTGATTTTTATTTCACGTTATTTATTGAATTTTATTTATTTTTTTTTAGAGAATCGATACGATAATAATGCCAGAATAAGACCTACAAATATAAACGCTTACGTTAGAGACACCAATGTATGTATTTATCTTTTTTATACATTTATTTAAAGAAAAAACTTTAATTGATAATCTATAATAGAATTTAGTTTATATTTATGTTTTAAATTCTGATGTTCTATTTGTGTGAACTTAAACAAATTCATGTAGTCAAAATTAGTTTTATTTAATGTTAAATATTATATTGCTTCTGAGCTTACTGAAGGTACCGGAAGCTATGTGATCATTTTGAAGAAGGAAAATATTTTATGTCTCCAATTTCAAAAATTCTATGACAGAAATCCGTTTCAGACATCAGGGAACATTTTTGATTCCGTGTCTGTATATCGCTCAATTTTTGTGAATCAACATATCTTTAAAACCACTCATCCAATTTTAATGACATTTGTATAATAGGTAGTAGTTAGCCCATTGTTGGTCTCATATAAGTTTCAACCTTGAGTTCAACCTTATAAGTTGTACCCATTTGTTTCTCTACCACTTGCACATAAACATACATTTATATACCCTTTTTAAGTAACTGAACTGATGATGATACTAGAAAACTTAATTATTTAGAATGAGCTAAGTTCTCACCAAATCTCGACTAACTTCTCCATGCCGGATATGGAATAGCTCTCTCTATGAAGTTCTATGTCTTTCTGGTGATGATCTCATCATGTAGGGTTCATGTCCTGATGTTTCGCACCCAGTGTTTGGAATATTTTTAAGGAAATACATGTTGTCCTGGTGAAGTAATTGCGTTAACAGGAGGTTTTTGGACAAGGTCTGGTGTTGAAATGCACTCTGTGGTCTTAGGAAGTGGTTGGCGTTGTTACATCAATACCAATCTTTCAGAGGATTAACTAATGATAAGATCTAAAAATGTTTTAAAATTTAGTCCTGGATGGCAAAATTAACAAGAAAAAGTATATTCCTTTGAGACAAGGGGTACAAAATTAAAAATAATGATGAAATAGATTGTAAAACACACGTAATTAGGATGCCTACTACATATTATCATCTTTAGACATCTATTTCTCATAATCTTAACTTATTGGAGTTCTACCAATTTCTAGTTGTTTCTTGCATTGTTTCAATTTTCCCCTTGTTATAACCTGCTGTCTTCCCTATTGAATGAAACAAAATGCACTTATATATTCCCCTGTCTTAAGTTAATTTTTAAAATGATGGCTAATGATTTATTTTTGTTGTTTTTACTATCAGACCGAAGAAGATGACACTCATTCTCTAATAAGCTCGGCTGCCAGATCTATATCTGGGCGAAGTGTGGACGCCAGGTCAGCATGTACAGCTATCTCTAAACACACTGGTCAGCGTTGTCGTAAAAAGGCAATGAAGTCATCCAACTTCTGCAATTTACATGATAGATAGTCACCATAAACTTATTTATATAAATTCAATTAAAATTGACTTATTCCTATGATGTGGCTTGATTTTTGCCAAATTCGATTGATACATATAATGCGGGTAAAAAAAATTTACTAGATTATTTAATTATGTACTTAAATATATAAGTATGTATCTTTTCTTTTTTTTTTATTAAATTATTGATTTTTATCTTGACAATGATTTATTGGAAGGAAATGTTTTATAATTTTTAATAAATTCTTATTTACGAAAGAGATATTGTTTTGGGCAAAATATGTAATTGAATGACATTTCTTGGATGTGAAGAAATTTGTCATCAAAATTAAGCTTTTCTTTGTTTTTTGTCGGTTTTTTTTATAAGTTAAGGAATTAAAATAAGTAACTTTTAACATTTTCATGAGAGAAGTTTTATATAGAAAATTCTAAATGAAACTTCTACAATTGAAAGATCCCTTCTATCAGAGGGTGTTTATTTTTAAAGAGTGTAATGTAAAATAATTGTTTCTTTTATTTTTATTTGTTTTATTTATTTATTTATTTTTTTTTTTTTTGGAAAATGTATACATATTTTAACAAATGTATAAAAAATAATAAACTAAATATTATATTGCTGGAACTAAGTGTTTTGCAAAAGCTAGCTCATTTGTACTTGTGGGTATATTGTTTTAATTTCAAATTTTAAGTTGCAATGCGTTGTGTTTTTCTTCAATTTCTTTTAAAATTGTTCACCCCACATTCGCACATTGTATTTGAAATTTAAGATTAATTAAGAGAATTGGTTTGTAGTTTTTGCAAAAACTTGATTGGCCGATAGATTTTTGCTTAGTTAGTATAAACACAAAATTAAGCAACCGGCCAATTATATTGGGCAGTTTGTGCTCCCACAGCCAATTAAATGTTTGAACTCAATCAGACTTAACTATCGGCCAATCATAAGCCTGAAGTATGCTGTAAGTCTATGTAATACAACAAAGTCCAGAATGTGGTGGATCAAAAACAGAACTTTTGCTCTTGAGCTTTATTTGTTAAGAGTAAATTTATATTTATATTTGATCTTTGCTTGTTCAAGTTTGTTCTGTCCCCAAGGCTTTTTTTTTTTCATTTTATTCTTTCCTCGGATTATTATTTTATTTTTCTTTCTGTTTATTATATTGTTTTTTGTTTTTTAATTTAGTATTCACCATCCAGATTACAAAATTTGTCAGTAGACTAAAAATCAAGTTGATATTAGTTTGTCACTTGATAGTTTAGTTATTCAAAAATATTCAGCACTTCTTTAGATGGTTACTCCCCTTATTAAGAAAACAAAGGGGAGTAACCATCTAAAGAAGGTATATGGAGTATTCTTCTTTAGATTGATATTCCTTTGTCCCAAAGTACATTGGACTAAGCATCCCTTTGTCTTAATAGTTATTTAGTCAAATTCATTTATATTCTAAAAAAAAAACAGGGGAGTAACCATCTAAAGAAGTACCAAATATTCTTGCGCCAAATCGAAGTGATCAACTAACATCAACTTGATTTTGTCTACTAACAAATTTTGTTCTCAGGATCATGAAAATCATATTTTCCGCCAAAATGGGTGGAATAGCTGCTCTCCACCAGATTTGATTATTTTTTTATCTGCTTACCCTCAAGCGAACTTTGCCTACCACATATTCTTGGATGACAATTCTAATTTGATGTTATTCGATTTTATGCATGTTACCTCCTGGACTTACATTATCATTTGAATTATTGTTATAAATTGTTAAATTTTTAATTATTATTATTATTTAAGGATATAAAATCCTTTGAAATGTTTAAAAGGATGCTTAAATCCTTACAATAATTATGTTTTTTTTTTCCATGACATTATCACATTAGGTCAAATGTTTTTAAAAACATTTTTTTTAATTGTGGGGTAAATTGTCTAGGGTTTTGATTTTTATCTACATCAATAAAAATGATTGAATAAATTCCTAATTAGAAGAAATAATAATAACTTAAATATATAATTACTTTAAATAAATAAATATAAAATAAATTTTAAAAATCCTACTTCATTTTTAGGATTAATTTTTTTTATTTTATTTTTTTTTTTTAATTTTATAGGTAATGCAAAGAAAGATGAGTATATTGACTAGTTTTGGATCCTGTTGTGTACCTTTTTAGACTAATAAAAAATATATTATAAAAAATTAAATA